>JAGFPH010000387.1:386872-411816 GCA_018207615.1 Philaenus spumarius | reverse complement strand
ATACAAAAAATAATGTTTTTATCCTTTTCCTCATTTGTTTAAATATTTTAGAAATAGTATACAATTTGGACCAGATTAAGATCATTTTAGAAATGCAAATTATCTTGCTCAAGATTAAAACAATTATAAAATGATTGAGTAAAAAATGCCATTTTGTACTTGAAACGTTTCACTCAAAAGTAGGTTATTTAAATCATTGGTAGATAAAACCATTCGATATAGAGTTAGGAGGACTTTTGATTTGTGTCTCCTATTAAACATCTCTTCTGAGTTATCAAGATGCAAATAAAAACAATAATTTCGATATACTGGTATGTGATAGTAAGGATATTAAAAAATACCTAATTTTTGAAAAGTACTTAGGTTTTTAATAGCATTGCGAATTGTAGTACTAAAAGATAAAACAATTTAGTTTTTAGCTTTGTGGATCGATACTTTTAGTGATTGTTAAATTTAAAATTTGTAAGTTACCAATGTAAACAATCAGTGATTCTAGAGTAAATTTTCTTTTTCAGTTTATATATGATGTAGGTAATAAATATTGCCATACTATTTTAATACTATCTTATAATTTTGATATATTGTTGTATAACGTTTAAAAACACTATTACATTTAAAATGTAATAGTTATTAAAATAGGGTGTTTTATTTATATTGCGTAACTTGTTTAGCTAAAACAGTTATTGTTAGAAACTCAGATTATTTCAGTATTTTTATTGATTTAAGACATCTTTTCGTCTAACTATAAATAATGGTTTAGCCAGCCTAGCAAGATTGAAATAATATAAATTACAAAGCATAATGAAACAATGCTTGATATATGAATAAAATATAACAAAATCGGATAGGTAGTTTTTGTGTGACAACTAATTCATACAATATGTTTGCTTTGCATAGTAGTTTAGATCTATAAATAGTACATTCTAAATTAATACCTATTAAAAATAATAATAATAATGTTCGCAGTAATTAAACGAACTTTGCAATGATAAAAATTGTAATTTATAATTTTAAACACTCGATATAAAACAGCTTTTAAATGTTCTTAACAAATTATTATTATCTTATGTAATAAAACATTTACATTTTTACAAAACAATTTAAAAACCAAGTGAAACTAACAACATAACAAGACATAGGCTATATATGCAGGTTGTATCTGGAGGAGCCTGCCATACTACACAGGCGTATTCCTCTCATAAAAGTAGTGATAACAAGTTTATATAAACATACATTTGTAAAAAAAAACCTAAAGCTATTAAACTTTTAAATATTTTAATGTAAAAGCCATTCTGATTATACATTTTATAAGCGTAATAACAGCAAGAGATTTAATGTATTCTTTTCTAACCATAAACCCTTACAAAACAAATTATAGGATATAATCAATGACGTTATACTTTAAATTATTCCGTATTATATCAAAAAACTTTAATTGAAACATTTATAAAAACCTCTTTTCAAAATAGGTTTTCCACTGTGGTTTTTAGTAATTATACATTAAATGAAAATTAATAGATTGTTTACATTTTTATAATTTTTTTTAAGGGTATTGTTTAATTATTACTTTGAGGAGATAGTTAAGATCATAGTATGCAAATTGAGAGTTCTCCATGAGATAGGTAAATGTCCATAAAAGATACAGATGGTTCACTTCAACTTAAGATGATAGTTTACTACGGATGAGAGCTTTGTTTGTATAGTCTCAGTTATTATTTAAATTATATCTTTTGGTTGTTGCTACTGTGAATATAAGCATAATCTTAACTTTAGGGTTCATTATCTTTCATATTCATATTTTATTTATTTATTTTTAAAAGAATATTGAAGCTAATAAGTCCTATAATTAATAATACCAAAATTTAAAAATCTATGTATTGAACAAAATTTCTCGAAGCACACAATATGTTTGATCATTCTAAATTCTGGCAGTTTATTTCCAAAAATGGACTAAAATATTTAATGAAACTAATTCTCTTCATAAACAAATACTACACGTAACTCTGACATTTGTAGTTCTACAGGGTGATATAACACGGTATAACTTATTACATTTTTAAATACTATAAATCAAACTTGACATTTGTATGATATTTTTGAGGCTATTGAAAAGATGAAAATGTTGCCCCTTTTTGGGAATTAACTATTCAAGTTAAGTCCGACGTTTACACTCTTAATACTAGGTGAATGTTATGCGTACAAAGCTTACCCTAAATTTATATACGATGTTTCTAAGTGCCACAAAGAGGGCAGTGATAACAAAATAATAGTAAGTCACAAGACAACTTAGATTTCAGTACAAGTTAAGATATAATATTATATTCATGATTTTTTTTGTTTACTTCAGCAAACTAAGATGGTGTACTTAGAGGGACTTGAAAATGATCACGTCAATAATTTATTCTTTTCGTGTTAATATTTAATTGCTTCTTTTAGGCAGTTTTTTTGGTACTGATTTGATTAAATTGAGTTGTAGTGGAATTGTTTGGATTTTTTATAATAACATAATTTAGTGTAATCTTATTTTTGGACAAGATTATTTGTTGAAATTGTTGAGATCAATACGAAACATACATTTGAGAAAATCCATGCACGGCTGTCATGGCAATATCTGAAGGATTAAAAATATTTATTTAAGATAAGTAAGTTGTGTTGTAAGACAAAGCACAGTGGGAAAATAATTCCACAGTCTAAAACTCCCTCTCCCACTAAACCACAAAGTATTGGAAACCAGGACAATGCATTACTGGAAACAAGCAGCTTTGTCTCAAAAACTTTCCAAGTAAATAGAGGTTACCAAAAATACCTTCCGTAACTGAATTAAAATAAATAATTTGTTGTTTTTTATTATTTCATATTGCACAAAGTAAATGTTAAAATCCCACAAATAAAATAATACAAAACATGCGACAATATTATATTTTGCTATACACAAATGTTTATAGTTATTAAAACTCACGTTTTGGTGGACTTAAAACTAGAAGGAATGTAGGCAATAATAATTAAAATATACTTTACACAACACGCCTCCTAAATTGTGTAAAAACCTAAAAAAAGACTGCACGAAAGAATTTTTTAAATTAGTATTTCATATCATATTCCGAGATTGCCATATACTATTTTAATATACTGTAAAATTTAATTTAAGTTCTTTAAGTCCGGTTACTTAGATCACTGGTCAGACATTATTTTGATTTTCTTTAATATTGATTTGATTGAGCTAAAAAGATAAAGTTATTGCCATTATTTGCATTATAATAGCTTATATTGTTGAAATACTATGCAGATATGTCCAGTATTTCATATCTTATTACTTTAAATGAGCAATTCTTGTATATCTTTGTATCTGTTGCGGATCTCGGAAAAACGGCTCTAACGAATTAAAAGAAATTTTGTATTTAGGTGTAGTTTTGATTTTTAAGTACACCCTTATAGTTCTATTTCGTGTAAAACGCAATTTTTTGAGAAAATCTAATTTAAAAGTACAAACATTTTAACATAGGGTCTTATGGGTTGCCATGTTGGTTACAAAATAACAACGAAATAGTAAATAAAACGATCAAAACGGCTGTTTATAAACAATTTATACTGTTTTAGCACGTTGGAAATAGAGTGGAATAGAACTGAGATTGCGTATTATCCAAAATCAGCTGTTCACTGGATAGTTTCTAATTACTGTTAAAAAAATTTTATACTGTTTTAGCACCTTGGAATTAGAATAAACTGGACCTGATTTAACAATTTATTTTGTAAAAAAAGGTAAACTTGGAAAAAATAAATAAATTCTAATAGTCAATTTTGTAATATAGGCCTGGCTCATTTCTGAAACATAGTATTGAGGTTATGTTAATCCTGCAATAATTGTTACTATATTTAGGCCTGATTTCAAAACTTTAGTTGACAGAAGAGAGTAAAAGTAGTACTAAAATCGTAATGAAAGCCTGTCACGCTTCTAAAGCATGTATTTGAGGTTATAATTAATCTCGTAATTACTGTTAATATATTTAAGCCTGGTTTCATAATTTTACAAACCTATGTACAAACGAGCCAAATATTAACGACATTCTTTAGCGAATTTTCCAACTGCAAGCGAAGTGGAGCAACCATCTGAGGCCGAAGGCCGAGGCGGGGTTGGGACGCGAAGTACAGAGGCAGACCCCCTAGTGTACGTTTTAATTATGCAATATTATAACTGTATAAATGTTTAATCAAACCTTGATCTCTATTATTACCATTCTTAAAAACTATAAGTAAAGAATATGTTCAAGAAAAATACTACCAAAAGCAAAGTAATGTTTTTAGACATATTTTAAATGATTTTTTTATTTAGTGTATCAATTTTGTTTCAACAGAGGAACACATATCGCAGGCTACTTATTAAACAGATGCATTTAATAGTCAAACACAGGAAATTAAAATAAAATAATAATCTCGTTTTCCTTTACATGTTATTGATACGTTTTAATGTAATCCTTAAACAACCAGTTTAAATTAAATACTTGTTATTTTAATTATTAGAGAGTAGTTTTAATCCTTTAGTCTTATATTGTGTGCTTGGTCGAATAAGTAAAACGACATCGTGTCAGGTGTCAGTCAAATTGTTTCTTCTGAGTTTAATAACAACTGAGTTACAAATGGCATAAGTAATACTGTAACATTATATTTGCATTACAATGTATTTCAGTTTTCGCATTGCTATTATTTTAATTGTTATGGAAATACACGCTTCGAATTTGTAATATTAAGTTATAAATATTTATTGTCAACAAATATATTACACAAAAAAAGTTTTTGAATGTTTATGATTTTCATCAGTTGTATTAGAAAAATGTTCGTTAAGGTTAATATTTAACTTGATCCAATAAATCAGAAAAACAATGTCACTCCCTAACTGTGAATTATAAAAAAACAGAAATAGTTCTTCCAGTACATAAATGTGTAAACAAAAGTATTTCCTTAGTGGAAACATACGATTAAACACTCGTAAATTACCGAACAGTACGTGGGCCTCGATCTGTTGATTTAGTGTTGTTGTTAAGCACACCTTAATAGTCATCCCTAGACCATTATAACTTATATTTTTCTTTCATACGGAACAATAAACGATTTCGTCGTTTGAATAAATTGTCATCGATTATATTCTCATGGTCTTCTTTGAAGAGTAAAGATCGTGTCAGACTTTGACAGTTTAACGACTTATTTACGGTTATTAAAACATTGGTTATATTGGTTACAACAACAATTACTATAGTTTAACTTATTTAAACGTTTAGATCCCAAAGCAAAGCTAAAATATATTCATTCAGATAATCTCTCACTAATTAAATAAAGGAGAAAACTGAATTAATTGACAATAATTAATTGTTGCAATTTTTAGAATGACTTTAACAAATAAAAACAATTACGGAAATTACAATAGTAGTTTACATAAAAAAAACAACTGGTAATTTTTTATTGTTATTATTTCTTCAAATAGTAATACTATGATAAGTGTGACTTTATTGTATATGTAAAATTTAACATGGCATACAACAAATACATTTGTCCAAGTTTTAAACCCTTAAAAATTATAATAACTTTTGTTTGTACAATTATCCTTTAAATAATACAAGCAACTAAAGAAATAGTGTTGAATTTATTTTTATTGTTCTTATTTTTAAGCCTGAATTTCCATTAAATATTATTAAACATTTCCCTGTTTTACAAATAACTTATTCTGATTTGACTGCACATTTTCTATATGATTGTAATTATTATTTTAAAATATTAATAATTTATAAACTATGTAAATTAAATTAACCATTGTTTTCGAAACAGCTTAAATACATTTTAGCAATAGCATGTCGTTTTTTTAAATATTTAGTGTTTTAGTAACGGATAAACTACTAAAAGAAAAATGTGTAGATTGCATTGTGTATAAAAACCTTTATATATGTGCTTATTAAATGTAAATTTCAAAGAAAAACATAGTTACATAATAATATGCTAGTTAATTAGTAAATTTGTGATTTTAAAATATTTTTTATCTGATTTTATTTTTATGTTTTCATTGGTAATAAAATATTGCCATGTTATTTTAGCACATATCTAATTTTTAAACTAATACAACAAAAATAACGCTTTTTCAAAACATTTCTAATGATAAATTCATGTATTATAGACTAATAATATGTACGGTGTTACTCCTTCTTATGTAATCACAAAACAAAATTAAAAACTTTATATGCTTCACTATATCAAAAGAGGAATAAAATAATATGTGATAAATTTTATGAAAATCATGAAAACTATCTCTGAAAATGTTAATTTTTGTTTGATTTTCGGTACTAATTTGTAAACAATATAAAACATTATAACCAAAGACGTGCCTTCTAAGACTAAACTACATACATCGTAGCTTTGTACTGAGTGAGTTTCTTAGTTAGAACGTGTATGAAATGATTGTTAATAATCTATTATCAGAGTTTATAGGTCAGGACTTATGGATATTGAGATGTCCCCAAGGGGTGAGTAAATAGTGGCAGGAGATGGTGATCGTGTTAAATTAACATAGCTAAGTACAATAAAGCTATAACACCAAACATAGTCTAAGATATTAGCAAAAGTTTAATTATAGCATTTGTTTTCGTACCAGATTAATAATTATTTAACACAAGTTATATTAAGCACACCCAATTAATAATAAATTGTAGTTGCAGTCAATGCTAATGATGATAGAATACCAATCGTAGGGCATTAATCCATCTTGTTTCATAGTTGAAAAAGAATATTAAACACTTTAAATACTACAATCAATAATATTTAAAGCTATATAAATTAACTTTATTCAGAAAGTAAAAACACAATATTTTAAATGTATTTTTTTTAACCCTAGAATCTGGGTATTAAATAAAATGGATTTTTTTGGCGTTTGCAATAAATTTTCAAAAATTCGCTAAATATAGTTATATTTATATCTCAATAAAAAAGTGTTCCATGGCTGTTTTGTAGAGAAAGGTTCAGAGAATTCATATACGCCAGTAAAATTTACAGAGTTATTTGCTCAAGAAACAAAAAATGTTCAGTAACGATAGGAAAAAGTTCAACTTTAGGCTTACATAAAAAGTAGTAACCATTTTTTTATTTTATTTTTTTTAATGTGGAAAAGTTTTGTAATTTAGTTTTAAATAGAACTGTATAAAGCATATATCAATTTAAAATTTCTTTTTTTAAAACACCAGTTTTTATGTTTCTACTATAAGACTGCTAACAAAACTAGGTCTAGTTTGATTAGTAATTTAGGAATATATGCTTTACCAAAAAATGAAATATTATTATAACGCATTGCAGAGAATAAATCAATGAATTGAACTGCATACTTGTAAATTATTGTTTCATAAAAGTATTTGATTTAGCTTTATTTGAATCACAATATGAGATCAAATAAATGAAACCTCTTGCACACGAATCCTGTACCAGATACCTAGTGAAAAGCAGTTACAACGGTCACTTCCAAAGCGTGAGAAAGACCAGTTTAGAATTTTCCACTTATCTATATTTCCCAGGACTTTACGAATAAATCCATTAGAGTAGTTAGAGTAAATGTGGTTTGCTTTACACGAAACAGAAGATTGAATATTTTTCTGCAAATAGATATAAACAAATCTATACAAATATATCAAATTGTAAGAGATATCTCGAATGCAAAATGTGCTGTTTCATTGGTTGAAAACTATCCAATTGCAAGGGTTTACAGAAACGTTTATATTTATGAAACTATAAGAGTGACGTCTGATTGGAAGGCAGTTAAAAAGAAATCAAATCTTGACGACTCCAAAGGTATCTTTATATTATTGTCAAAATATTTCTGTCGAGCGATATTGAGCCTAAGAGAAGTGACATATTATTTGTGTAATTTCCTATTCCTTTCTTGCGCCCCACCAATTGATTTAGAAAACTACAATTTCAAAACGATGATTACGTACGTAAATATACATTTTGGAAGAAATTTTTAAATACAAAAAATAAAGCTTAAATGATTTCCTTTTCAACAGTATTTTTTATTGCAATTAGATGCTTTTTAGTACGTGAAATATGCAATACAATCAGTCGTTACAAAAGTGCTGTCTTGGCTCGCTGAGACAACACTGAAAATAAATACCTTCTTATAAAAGTAAGTTACGTTAAAAGTAATTCTAATAATAGTAATATTGCGGAACATACTGTAAAATCTACACGACTCAGTTCGCCTTAATAAGTGTTTAGAAAAAATCTAATTTTAAACGTTCGGGATATGTACTGAGCCTTCTAAACCCCAAACAAAATTTTTGACCCTTTTGTGTGAGTGTCATGTTGGGGCAACTCATAAATATTAATGTTCCCCTTATTAAGAGACAATTCTATTAAAAAATTGCGTAAACAAGAAAATTTATAAGTGTAATACAATAACCCTACCGTGATACTGACCAGAAATTATGCACTTCATTTAATTCTACTTAATTTATTTATGAGTACTTTATAATGTATTACTATAATTATAAGTCTTTGCCTCTTACTTCCTATTATTATAATTTTATTTAGAATATTATGTGTTCAATATAATGAATTCAAACACCATAAAAATATAATAAAATGACAGAGTTAAAGCAGTTGTACTTTATTGTTTTTATGTATTTTATAGTTGACTTAAACTTGGACTTACTGTATTTATGTTTAAATTAGCTACCTGTGTGAAAACAATCATCATTTCACAATCAAAAATTATAAATTAATTATAATATTACTTCATACAAAAATATTTTTCCTTTGTAGTTTCAGTACTAATTTAGTTTCATTTAAGCAATTTTAGTATTAATTAGTCAAATTAAAAGTGAATTATGTTTATAATTAACTATGTATTTCGGGTACTACATTGTATAATAACATAATTTTGTTCTTCAAAATAGCGTTTAATATTTGTAGTTTAATATTAATTTCGATTTAATTTTAAATATTAGGAAGTTAATATCACAGAGAAAAGATTATTTAACCAAAAAGCCCATTGCATTGCTGAAAAAAGTTAGGCAAGATTCTATTAGATTATCGGTCACCACTATAAACCTATAGATTATAGGTTTATCACACGAAACCTAGGTAAGGTCGAGAAAGCAGGGTACGCAATAACGCATTACAAATTAGAGATGTTATTGATCTTAAATTTCTCCAAAAATCTAAACTGTCAATTTTTAAAACTATTAAAAAATTACGTAAGTTATATATTGTTTAAAATGCTATCATTAACAATTTAAGGTATAATTTTGGTTCCTGAAAATAAATCACTATATTACAAAATATAATGCAGTAATAATAAATATGAAACAAAAAACAAAACTTATATTTATTGATAGAAACTTAAGTAATTTATTTATTGGATCAAGTAAGTCAAATGGTTAATTTTTTGCATGTTATTCGAAGGTATTTGTCGCTTCTTTTATTCTTTTATACAATGAATATTACAATAGAGCTGAAATAACTATTTTTAGGAACTAGTGCATGATAATCTAAATTTCATGGAATCGTATGCAGGCATTATCTTTAGAATGAAATAAGCGATCCACTAAGATCTAGAGGTATGTGTGTTTACCTAAAATTAACTTTAAAACTTTTTTAATTATAGATAACACGCCTATTACAATCATAGGTATTATCCCACTCTATACTAAGAGCAATTAAAGCCTGACATTTTAAATAATATATTGCAAATTTGTTTAAAGTGTTTAAGTCGCACTCAGTTTAAATGGTTTGGATGGAGTTTGTACGTCTGTAATTCAAATAGAAGGATATACCAATGTACCGTCTACAGGGCGTACCAAAATTAAATTTTAAATGTACAGAGTTTCCGAAATTCTTTAAACTTCTAATTATGTTTTATTAGTAATTTATTTATGATAAGTACATTGGGAAGGAGGGCTAAATACTTCTAAATTATATATCCTTATACGATTACGAATTATTGTATATTATGGCATTCCTGGATTTATGAGCTGAGTAGAAAGTTTTTAAACGATTTTAAACACGGTTTGACTTTGAAAAGGTCAAGGAACTTGGAGATATTTCCATTAAAAATGTATTCCTGATTTTGTTTTAACCATTGATAAATACAAATTTAAGAAAACATAAAAATGCATACAAAGTTTTAGTATAGATACATTTATTCCCATTTATATATATGCCTAAGTCATGGTATTGTAAAATAAATCAACACTTTTAAAAGAAAAAACAACTCTTTCTCTTCCAAGAAACAGCGCAATATTGTCGTAATCTACTGCTCTTATCATTTGTATAACATGTGTAGGCCTAATAAAACAAACGAATTCCAAATTTTTTGTCCGTTTCCAATATTTAAGCTTGTCAGTTTGTATATATATTAAGATATATTGCTTTTGTTTACAAGATAACATTAATCATCTTTATAAGGGTAAACAACTTGTAATTTGATTATTTCCTAATTAAATCAAGTGTGCAAGCCAGTTTATTACGTTACATTATAGTATGAAGTACATTACAGGGATTGACATAATTAAAAACGTTAGTGTACGGTATGTTACTTATAACATCAGTTTGAGAGAGTAAGAAATAACATTTCGATTCAAACACTATTTTAATTTTCTATTCATTTCAATTCAGTTAAACATACAGATTTATTATAATTAAAGGCATTATAATATCATATAGTATAAATATATTATGATTATATTATTATAATATATGTTTTGAGTATTTAATATATATACAATTTCATATATAAACAATAGGAAATAATAACAAGTATATTCTTAATGTTTGTGTTCTCAGTCAGTCTTCTGTTACACAGAACAGAGAACAGGAATTTAGATTTTTCAGTTCGTTATTGTAGTTTACTTAGAACATTGGTTCAAAGGATCATTTTAACTTCATTATTATGACTAATTGAGTTACAGAATCATAGTGTTATTACCATTAAAGTCAATATAATTGCTCATTGTAAGTACTGTATTTTAAATTAGTATGGAAAGTATTGTGGAAAAGCTTTTCGATTATTAGATTTTTAAATGTTGAATAAAAATACTATTAAACAAAAATATGAATTTCAAGTTCTGTGTTCTTATTAATATTAGTCAATAATTCACTTTTCCTACCAAAAGAGAAATTTCTAAAGAACAAGCATGTTAAAGAAAGATACTTTCACAAATCATATACTTAAATTTGTTGAAGTGTATTTTAAAATGTATACATTATTTATTTACTATATCAACGTTTGTTTTAAAAGAGAAACAAGTAATTCAAAGAAGATAGTAAATAATAGAACAGGACCCTTTGATGATTTAAACACAACAAGAATCTGGGTCACGTTTTGATTTACATAATCCAGACACGTTTTAAAGTAATCCTTAAATAACTAATGCCAAGGAAAATCTTGTAACTTAAACTATTAGAGAGCAGTTGCAAACCTTTACTTTAATATTGCTTAAGTTTATGTAAATTATAATCTACGAAGTATATGTACAGTACTGTTCTACAGTCGCTCAGAATATATTTAAATAATTATTTTACCCTGTGTATTGGAAATTATTAAATAAGTTAACTTTATATAGGTATATTGTTAATGTAGACAATGTATAATCGCCAATAACTCTGCCTTCTATCATTAGTAATCAAACATATATTATAATTTAAACATAATTTAATTTACTTAAAACTGTATTTATTTGACTAAATGTGTGTATGAATAGCAACCATTGTGTATTATATGTTTTGAACAATAATTGATTATGATACATTATGCTTAGTGTCAATTTTAGCGTAGAACCTAATATTCAAGTAAACATTGTTAACAAAATAAAAACTGTAGATATTCAGTATATTTCAAATTAATATTAGTTTTTTACAGAAGTTAGTTCTGAAATGTCAGATTCAAGAATCGAAAATATTAATTCAATATATTCCCTTATTGAGGACTGAGTTTTGTTTATATTAAAGCAGAACTACACAATCATTACTTAATATAAACTGCGAAGAGTTTATATTTTCCTATTTTTTGTCATTCATAGTTGTAGAATTCGATTTTAATACAATTCACAGTCATTTAATATCGTATAATAATTACAAGATACATAATACAGTTCACATTTAATGTACTGTATATATTTCTTTGAATATTTCGGACATAGATAATGAAATTTAATATCATTTGAAACTAAATCGGTACTTTAATTAAAAATTTTATGTTTTATTAATACATTTTATAAGCTCACAGTGAGTAATATCTAATGATATTCTATAATAATGACCAATCGATGATTTTTAGTTTTAAAGTGATTGAAATCCATAACAGTTTACGTGCATGAAGTATATTGTAGACTGTAACACTATATAAAATTTGATTTATGCTTTGGAAATAAGGCATACCTTAATTATTTTTGTAATTAGTGTAAAAACCAGATTTAACAATTTCAATTAATTGAATAAGAATCCTAATAAGAATTTTAATAATTTATAAAATCTTACATGTTTTAACGGTACATTGTCATCTTCAAGTTCCTGACATCAAAAATATTATATTTTATACTTAATGTATATTATTTATAATAACATATACTCAAGGCTATTTCTAAATATAAACTAATGTTTTTTTAATTATTTTCATATCAGCGCAGTTATTGGTAAACCTATGTTATTAATAGTTATGGTTCAAGTTGGTGACTAGTGTTGAATGAACATATTTAACAGGGGATTGTTATTAGTGTAAATTACATAGTATGTATAAGCATTGAAGAAACAACACTATTGTTTCTTCAATGGTATAAGTTAAAATCAATAAATCGATGCAGATATCTTAGACAACAACAATGAAAGTCTGACAAATACGACAGCCTGAAGATGTCGGTGAAACAATTAAATTTAGGTAATTTAACTAGCACATTTTAATAATTAGTAATAAAAACAATTTGATGTACAAATTAATACAATAAACTATTTAAACACTAATTGTGTATAATCTTATCTTTCGACAAATCGACAAATGGAAATTCTTAACGCTTTTAAAACCTGAAACGTTTTGAATAATCAAAAATGAAACTAAATCATGGTTTAATAAAGACGATGTACAATTAATTATCTGACTAAGTTTGATCATCGATAATAATGCAATAATTTTAATTGTGCTAAGTAAAGAGCCAAAGGATGGGAATATAACTTAATTTGCCTTTGCTTTAGGGGATAATCAGACTTAGACGGCTGTTTACAAAGGGAGGGGAATGCAAGTTGTCATCTGTTTGTGTCTTGGGTAAATAATAATGGCTCATTACAAGCTCCCACAATGTTAGAAGATACACTCCTCTTACATAAGTTGGCACTATTTCAAAACATGTATCATCCAAGCATGGAAATTATTCTGTTCAAGAAGTATATCCCGAAACAGATTACGTTTAGCTAATAGTTCCGTAACTATATATCAAATAACGTTTATTGTTCTAAATTCTTGGTTAGAAACTAAAACTCTCAAAATAAAATATTGTTTAATTACTTCTCTGCAGTTAAAAAAAAAATAATTCCATGTAGATCAATATATTATTAAATATAAAAATCCTAGACAAGAACCACCATAACAATGGCAACAAACCGGTTTTATTGCCAGTAAAAGTAGGCCTAAATAATTTACCATTAACTTAAATATAAATCAAATAACACATTTAAAAAATATCGGAATAAGGAAAATTGGGATTTTCTGTATTGTGTTTAAATGAGTATGTACAAATTTAAAACAGTGTTAAATCTTAAGAGTACATTCAAGTATTGTATTACTGAGCATGTCAATAATTGTTAGAAATTTAGCAAATATTAAATTAAATTAAATAACTTTAATGTATTGAAATGTTAGGTGGCTTAAAAAAATAAAAAAATAAACATAAATAAACAATGTTGATTCAAAGATATATCAATAATTCTACTATTGTGTACTTTAACTTTCACCAAAAAAATAAACAAACATTAACCATTGTTTGAATGAATAATATATTTATTTAAAGCTTTAGGTATGCATTTGCATAATAGTTTCAATAATTAAATAGTCACATGATTACTCTGCCTAAAGGTATTATTAATATTTTAATATTGCCGAGATTAGTGATAGAAACTGTTTTAGAAAATATAAGACAAAATGTAAATTCAAAGTTATGAAGAACTTGCATACATTTAACGCTTAAAAAAAATAGGAGTAAACTATAATACTTGAAGTTTAAACAAAAAAAGTTTATTAAAACTGTAAAAGGTGGCGCCTATTATATGACTTTTGGCTTAAAAAAAAGCTATATAGTAAGAACTGTAATTTCAATAATACTATATTTTAGATTAACGCATAATAAGTAAAGATTTTTAACTTTAAACAAATTGACATGATTCTATTTATATAATCTATATAATTTATAATTTATATAATCTATTTAAATACACATGGTTAGATTCCAAACTGATATAGAATCTAACGATGTGTATTTAAATTTTAAATGTGTTAAATTGTAATTATTTTTTGGACGCTCAAAAAAAAAAATCTAGATGATATGAATCGTAAAATTTATTATAATATTAACTTGTTAAAATAAATTAGAAAAATTCATTTTCTTTTGGTTTCCTTTCATTATATGTAAGTCAAGGAAAGAAGAAAATTTTATGTAAAAATGTGTAGGAGGTGAACTGACAAGTTGAAGACAACGACGAATTTCTAAAAAATGTGAGGGAGTTATTAAGATTGTTTCATAGATAACTCAAATAACTTGTAAAGTTTAGCCGTTTCACAAAATGAAGTTAATCTCTTAAAATTACTAAATCTAATGAAGTAATCCTTATTTAATAGTAAAGGTAAACTAATGAAACAATGTTAAGATCGTGGCGTTAGATGGTATTATATAATTTAGTCCAACAGACTTAAGTGCAATTTACCTCTTTAAATAATACTACTACTGATGTATTTATAGATTCGACAACTTACAAAATGTAATTGTTAAATATTTTAACAATATGTTAAATCTGCTGAGTACACTCAATTCTTGACGCAACAACATATTAATTAAATCAATTGTTAAAAACAATAATAGCAATATTCCAATATACATCGTATTTACTTGTTTTTAATATATATTTTTTTAAATCTTCAAGAATACATAGCTAGAAAAAGATTACAAAATCTTTTGATCCTAATAACTTACTCAAAATTTCTCCTAAAAAACCTATACTGAATAAATCCATGCACTTTAGAAACTTCCGATCATACTGTTTAGAGAAACCGTAAAAGTAATTAAATTTGTTTAAGCATGCAAAAGGCCTTGAATTATTATTTGATTTAATATTATGGCATTAAATATTTAAATTATTTCATTTTTGTATAATACGAACGGGCGTTAAGGCTTGTATTACACTATCAAATTTCTTTGTCAAAGATCTTTACAGGCCTAATGCAATTTATAAACAACTTATACAAATTAATCACAGATGTTTTCTTTTATTCGAGAAACATTGCATCATCCATCAAAAGTGTATTTCTGTGTTCACTCTTCAACAACATTTTGATAATTCTTAAAACAGGTAGAGTTAATTTGTTCGTTGTTAATCCGTAATAGTTTTTCTGATGTTTACAAAATGGTCGCCTACTTTAAATATTGAATCTTCTTTTAACGAAGTCACAGAGATAACATTTTACACAATTTTTTAAAATTAATTACCCTTAGTCTCAAAAATGGTACTTTTTATAAATAATTAAATTATGAATTGCCCATTCTTCAACAGTTCTCTAATTAAATGTGTAGCTTAAATTTATACCATGAATCACATAACATTATAATTTATAAATACCAATAATAATTAAATGCTATGATTTGATATATATTGGGTGATTTAAGAATGCTCTGGCATATCATTATTTTAGAAGTTTGTAAAGTTGCATTTGCAATGAGTTTTACATTTTGACTTATTAATAATAAAAATATATAACTTTAATATGCTGAAGCAGTAGGGCAACTTTTTACAATTTTCTTTTTTCTATTTAACTAACATTAATTTTAACGAATTATTACTTTCTATTGGTTGACTTTCAGTTAAAGGTAACAAAATAAATTATTAATGAAAAACAACAATGTATTCATAAAAATTTGTATTATATTTTGAATAACTCTCTCGTTGAAGTATACATTATTAAATAGCTTAGTAATAATATTTATTATATTTTTATAATATTTTCTTCTGTATTATAAAGTGTGATAGTAAATCAATATGTATTTAATCCAATTACTACTTAAAATCATTTCGGTCTTTACAGAAAATATGAACAAACAATTGTATAGAAACGGCGAGTGTTACACTTAGACCGATTTAACTTTATCTCAATGATATAAATCAGGAAAACAAAGTCGTTCACTGACTATAAAATACCGGAGCCGGAAGCAGTTCTTTTAGTACATTCAATTTCTGAACAAAGGTGTTACCCTACTCAGTTAAAACATTCTGTTAGATAAATTATTGCAGAGTACGTGGGCCACGATCTGTTGATTTAGCGTTGCCGTTTAAAAGAGTGTGCTTACATTTTCCAGAACAATAACCTTATAATTTATATGGTCTCTTTTAAGAAGTAACTATGACCGTTAGTACAAAAATATTAACTCTTAGATTTCAAACTGTGTTTAAACTAAATTAACGGATATTAATTTATAACCCGCGCAACCCTGAACTTCAACTAAAATGTGTTATCAAGTCATTGCCAAGATGGGGTAAAGAAATATACTTTCTGTGGTTTACAATTTTCTAAAGTTGAAATAAAATTGTTTCGCTTTAAGAGACGTTTGATTGAATGATCTTCTCAAAATTTATATTTATAATATTATACACTTTTTAAATATTACCTCCTAAATAGTAATGTACCTCCTAGTAGTATTTCTTTCTCCTAAATAGTTTAACAATTTTCCATGATTTAAAAGTTTTGCTAAATTGCCCAAGTTGGATATTGTTTAAAAGTACATTATTAGAAATTAATAGTAAAATGTTAATTCCTAAAATTATTAAAGCCTTATAGTAATAATAAATACAAATGCAAACCGAAAATGTGGTGCGTTTAAAGCCGCCATTTTGAAGTTTTTCCAAAATCGTTACTTTCAAACCCCATTTTAAAAAGATAAAAACACTCGACCTATGTCCACATAAATAATGTTTTTTTTTAACAACCTCATTCCAAAAATAAATATGTAAATATATACATTAAAATAAATATATATATTTAAATAATTTGTAATAAAAAATGATATATTAAATATAGCTCACATCTATATATAAAAAACAAAGTCGGGCTTGTTAGAACACTTATAACTCAAGAACGGCTGAACTAATTTTTTAATCTATGATTTGTTTGATTTGTCTCTCCACCCCGAATAGCAGAATATCTATTAAAATATAGGAATAATACATAAATAAAATTAAACAAACAAAATAATTTTTTGGTAGGCCTAGACTGATAAACTAACACAGCCATTTTATTTAAATGTATTTACACTCATTGCTATAACAACAAATAAAATAAAATAACAGATACAACAGCTGTTGATTCAAATGTATAATCTATATAATAAACATGAAATGCTGTTCATTGATAAAACTTGAGAACGGTATAACCAATTTCCCGATTTATTTTTTTTAAATGATCATAATAGTGCAAATTAGGTTTTTTGAAAAGACAAATTTTAAAAGTTTCCTATAATATTTATAAATTCGGGAAAACTGAACATGCTTTTTTCCATGAACTCAAGACCTAACTCACGAAAGAGCTGTTCTAATAAAATGCTTAGTAACACATGTTTGTTTACATTCATTACCATAGCAACTTTACTTAGCATTTATAATCAGTTTATTACAGCCTTTTTAGGTTAGATTGACCAAATTAAAGCAAACAAAAACAAAAATCAACTAAAAAATGCTTACTGTATTTTAGTTCAATTCAAACATTGGTTGTTACATATTATAAATAAAACATCTGATTTGGATTGAAAGCTTAACATAATTTTATGTTAGGCCTACAATGAATCAATACACGTCACGTTTATTTGCAACTAATTTGGATAATTTAGAATTAGGTTTCTTACAATTCTTTACACCTATCAGTTTTTTTAGATTAGGTAAAATCAAACAAAAGGTTTACTGTATTAACTATACATGTTTACAAACCATAAATATAATATAATATAATACATTAATAACCTTGTAGGTCCGTCTTGTGACTTCAATTGAGTTGATTCGTGACTAGTTTCGGGGTCTTGACCCCATCATCAGATAATATTTATTTTACTCAGAGGAGCTCGTTAAACATTAAAAAAATCACATTGACACAAATACACATCAACGTGTCTGTCGGAGTACTGCCGGCAGTAGCTAACAGTCCAGCTGATAACGAACTGTGACAAGCAGTGATTTACATGATTTATATAAACGATGCAATTGGAAGGAAAGTTGATCATTTAGGATGTTATCTAGATCGTTTTTGAATGCTATTCAGATCTCAAATCCCTAATTCGCTTTCATTAATCTGTTTTTTTTTACTTTCTCCACCCTATACGTAGTATTTGGAGAAAGTATTGTTTTCGTAAAAATGTTCGAATTTGAATTTTCAGTTGAATTATCTGTTTTGGTGATCCCAGAACCCCAACAATTTTTTTAGTGCAATTATCTGTGTTGGTGCTCCCTGAACACAAAAATATTTTTAGTGGAATTTTTTGTTTTGGTGCTCCCTGAACCCAAAAAAGTGTTTTTAGAGTGGTTTCTGTCTGTCAGTCTGTCTGTATGTATACACGACCAGAGAGGACACTATTGGTCCGATTTTCATGAAATTTGGTATGTAGGTACTAAACCCTAATATCTCCAGGAATTTTTTTCATTTTTGGAATTTTTAATTTTAAGGGTAATTTACCCTAAAAACCCATAAAAACGACAAAAAAGCAAATTTCTCAAAAACGGCTCTAACGATTTTGATCAAATTTTCAGTATTTATAGTGCTTAAGATGCCAAACAAAATGACACCACCCGCTTTTATCAAAACTTCGGCGTTTTATAATTATGGGGAAATGTTTAAAAATAAACAAGTTTGTGTTGTCAATCTAGCATCGTCGGCGGCCGCACGGGGTAGCACCACGGTAGCGAGCACGGCCAGTAATGCAAAGGTCGCGCGATTGAATCCCGCCTGGGACAATAATTTTTTTATACGATTGACGTAGGTAGAATATTATTTTTTTGTTTTGTTCTAAAAAGTAGTGAATAAAATTATTAAAAACAATATTATTTTGACTACAGTAAGTTGGGAGAAAGTTTTTGTCAGTTAACTGATACCGTTTATTTAAACGTTTATTGCTTCTACACTGAATTTAAAATCACCTGGTCCGTGTTTGCTTTCAGCAAGGTGACGTGCATAGTTCGACTTGGTGATGTTGGTTTGTTGTAGGGGAGGTGTTCTTTGTAACGGTCTATGAAATTTCTCCCGGTTTGTACTGTGTAATATTTGTTACACTCTTAACATTTTATTTTGTAAACGCCAGATTTATGTTCAATGGTGGTGTGCGTCCTACATTTAAGGGATGAAGATATGTTATTAATTGTACGGAATGCAAGGGTGATGTTACATTTCTTGAGAATGTTGTTCAACACATTAGGCAAGAGGCTGGTGTATTCTGAGGAAATGTATTTGTTGTCTCTGGTTATGTCATTATTTGGATTATTTCTATTCAGTCTTTTATTATAGCTTTTTATCAATTTGTCTATTATGGAACTCTTGAAACCGTTTGCTACTGCTATGTGTTTAATGATGTTGATTTCTTTGTGGTATTCAGTCTTGCTGAGGGGAACAGTAAGAAGTCTGTGTGAGAAACACTTTATAAATTTATAAATATAAATTTGTATAGCATATTCTTAAGGGGCATAAGACCATTTTGCAATTCGATTACTTAAGACATTTAGACATGTAAGCAGAGTGGGTGGCTTACAATACAAAGTATATGGATGGAAAATGTTTTAACAAATACCAAACAGTCACATGATTTAATAATTACATAATATCTTTTTAACTATTTGAAAACAAAACATAATCCCAGATATTTATATAATTAATTGGTTTAATAAATATTAGTAAGCTTTTACAGTCTAAAAATATATATAATCCTAAGTTCTTAAATATAAATAAACATTTGTTCGTGCAATAGTGTGTGTCTAGGCTTTAAAAACGTTTACAATTCATCGTATTTTAGAGTTGAAATGTGTATGCAGGCCTTAAATTATTGTCCAAAATTCTTTTTTTTTAAATCCACAAATATATTATCGATTCAGTTTGTCAAAATGTTTACTTTTTATTTATAAGATGTGTTTATAATGTTACAGTATAAACATATTTTTTAACAATTTGAAATATTTCAGAGTGTTCTATATTTATTCTGTAGGTGGATATTAACATTTATGATGTAGAATATAAAATACAAAATTATAATAAGTTCTTTCTTGTAATTTACTTATGTATGGTTACTTACTACAAATGATATTTTTGGGTAATATTTATTTACTGATTTTGAACAAAGCTATATGTTTTCAATAATGCACTATCCTGGTTTCCGATCCTTTGTGGTTAGTGGAAGGGTGAAGCACTCATGGATAGAATTTTCTTCCTCTGTGACAGTTCACAACAAAATAGGATAAAGTAAAAGGTATCGTATATTACAAAAGTAACTTATTATGAGTACTGAATGTTTACTTATTTGTATCTACATAATTTTAATATTGTATGTTTAAATAAAAACGTGTTTGTTGCAATATTAAACATAAAAGAATCTATAGTAAAAGGTCACATTGTTTCGAAAAGAAAGACATTTATTGTGTACGTTATGTCAACATTTTGAAATGTAATCATTAAATAAATTGGAACCACACATGCACTGGAGATTGGTTGTAACCCATTAAAGTTTTGCAGTGTCTGTGTTTACATACATTACAATACATGACAAATAAATTTCTCAATTGTAGTGTATAGTGAGTACACTCAAGCTAACAGCACAAGAAATATTTAGGTTACTAAGAGGTTAATTTATAACATTTATAATTCATCTGATATTACTATTTTTTAAACACACTTTTCATAATTAAATCAGAATTGAAAAAACATAACTATTTATCAATCGTACTGATTTGATAACTTAAATCAGAGCTCTGTGATAGAAAAATGAGTTTATTTTCCGTAACTATAAGTTGGTTTTGTATTTGTTGTTTTAGTAGAGTAAGAGGTCTATATTTATAACACAGTTATGTCGTAACATTTATTGTTTACTGATTTATGTACATTCTGGCTGCCCAATACAGATATACACAAAAAAATATAATGTGATTCACAATTTTATAAAAGGATGCTGCTTTTGTGTATAGAATGTTTTTAATTAAATTAATTGTGCTAGTGACTTTTAAAAAAAGTATATCATTTTATATTGACGGCAACGACTTATATTGACATTTTAAATTTACGATTAATAGAACATTTTGTATTTTTATATTTATCACTATTTCAAATGACGCGTTATATTTTTGTATATTTACAAATTTAAAATAATTTGGGAACCTATAAAATAAAAACTATCTCAATATTTGGATTTTATTTAATATGAGTTGCACTAATTGTAATATTAGTTAAATTAATAAATAATATGGTAAAGAAAAGTTAATTAGGATAAACTATATATATATATATTGTTTTTTTTAAATTGCCATTTTAAAATGTGTACTTAATATATTTAGATCATCTGTGTTCATTTCACATAAGAAACACATATTCCAAAGATGATAGTAAATAATAAATCTGAATAAATAATATTAAATGTAACAAGAATCTGTGTAGGGTTTTGTTTTAAGTAATCAGGACACGTTTAAATTAAATCCCTATATCACTCATACTAATAAAATAATTATTAATTTAATTATTGTAGAGGAGGTGAAATCTTTCAGATGTATATAAACTATTCTACTTTTTATCACATAATTTTATAGTAATAATTTAAACTAGAGTGTAGAAATTTAAGTGTAATTAAGTTTAACAAATGAATTATTACATCGTCGTTAGTATCCTCAACAATTGCTAAGCAAACTCATACTAGTGTTTTAAATATAATTTTATAAGTATTTACTTCAAATCAAAATCAAAACTTTAACATAACTGTCGAATAGTTTGTGTTATATGTTATAGCAATGTTTCTAAAATGTATGTCATTATTATTTTATGTTATTAAAACTTTATTTCATTTAATTGAATCATAGTTAAAGAAGAAACCGCATTTGTTTTTAAGTTGATCTGGCGCGGAAAATATTACAACTCATGTAGCTCAAAAACCTCTCGCTGTTGACAAAACCAACAGGCACCTTAGAAAAGTATATTATTTATATACGGCTCTACTATATAGAAATCTTACTCAAGTTGGTCAAAGTAATATACAATCCCAGCACTTAAATTACTTCTGACTATGCGATTTCAAAGAAAAAGGTAATAAACTGTTTGGATTTACTTAGTGTATTGTTTAAAACATATACGTCATGATATATACCCAGCCCTGGATATAACCACAAAATAGTATGGTATTTTTTACACTGTTTATATGGATTGAACAATTACTTAGTGTAACGTTTTGAAAATGTAATGAGAGTGCATTTGATGATGCGCGGGCATTACGTGCATCAAAATTAAAAATAAATACCCGCACAAGAATCGAGAACAGGGCTGACTACCAACGGAATAAAGAAGGAGGATATCGTGTAGGGTATCGTTTTATAAGATTTCAGGTCCGGGAAACACGATTTTGACTGTTACAGGGTTGTAGCGCTTAAGGGTCCCGATTTTGGATTCAAAATTTTGAAATTAAGTGTGAGATATCGTTTCATATGTGTTTGGGTACGATAAACCAGATTTTGACAGTTATAGAGTCGTAGCGCTTTGGAGTAACTATTTTATGATAAAAGTTTGAAAATATCGTGTGGGGTATGGTTTAGTGGGTATTTTGGTAACAGAAATCAGATTTTGATAAAGAAATAGTCGTAGAGCTAAAGGGTCACAAATTTGAGCAAACATTTTGAAAATACCTTGTGTGGTATCGTGGTATCGTTTAACGTGTTTTTGGGTACGCGAAACCCGATTTTGTTAGGGAAAGGGTGGTAGCCTTTCGGGGTCATGATTTTGGAATACAAATTTTGGAAATACCGTTTATGATATTGTTGTATATGTTTTTGGGTATGAAAAACCTGATTGTGGCTGGGAAAAGGTCGTAGCGCTTCAGAGTCTCTATTTTTTGGTCAAAATTTTGAAAATAACGCGTGGGGTATCAATTTATATATTTTTGGGTTCGATAAACCAGATTTTAGCAATTAAAGAGTTGTAGTGCTTTGGGGGCACTATTTCAGGTGAACATTTTGAAATTATTGTGTGGGGCATGGTTTAATTGACCAAGCGAATCGAGGTCTCCGTTTTAGCTTGGCCGTTTGGCATTTTGTCTGTGTGTCGGTCTGTCCCACGATTACGGAAAAACGCCTTAACCGATTTTGATGATTTTTTGCTTGAATGTTCCCTATTCCTAGGCCGAGCTCTGTATATAAAAGGTTTTTTCCATTTTTCATTTTTATCCCCTTAAATTAAATAAAAATGGCGGCCGGACCGTTTCTCTCAGTGTAAGTTTTTTTCCAAAGCCAGTTTGTGGCTTAACCGTAAATGTAATTTAAAATTAATAACATTTTGACGTTAGAAAATTAGATGTTCAATAAAATGTTATTCTTTATTTTTTCCGTATCTCTGACGGTAAGCTCGCAAAATGGCCGTAAACTTCAAATTTGTTAAAAATCGTCCAAGTTTTTGTACTTTAACCATGTTTTTATACGTTTATTGTAAACCAACTCAAAAGTGTTCCATAGCTTTTTTTGTAGATACAGGTTCAAAGAATTCATATATTTCAGCGAAAAAAATATTAAAGTAAAATTAACAAAGTTATTAGATCAAGAAAAAGCATGTTCAGTAACGAAAGGAGAAAGTTCAACTTTAGGTCTATATAAAAAGTATTAAGTATTTCGTAATTTAGTTCTAAATAGAACTGTATACAAATGTTTATCAATTATAAATTTTTTATTTTGAAAACACCAGTTTTTATGTTCCTATTACAAGACTGATAATAAAACCAGACCTATTTTGAATAGTAATTTAGGAATAAATACGATATCCTTTACCCAAAAATGACATATTATTATAAGAAAGTGTAGAGAATAAATCAAAAAATTGAACTGTATACTTGTAAATTATTACTTCATAAAAGTATTTGGCTTACCTTTACTTAAATTACAAAATGGGAAGAATGATTGTGACAGTAAAAAGGTCATAACGCTTAATGATACCTATTACATTATCGCGTTATATTTTTTGGCTAAGAAAACAATAGTTTTATAGAGAAAGGATCGTATGCAAGGAGGCGGCGCGGCGGTATTATTTATTAAACCGAAACACAATTATTTACATTGTACCAATCTTACAAAACGAATAAATAAGGAAACGGAAGCTATACTGGGCCACATAGATTGGTCATGTTCAAAGACTTACCTTTAAAGTCAAAAAAAATCACCAAAAAGTAGAAATGTCTCAACTGATCACTTACAATTCATAAGATACCTTGAGGTTAAGTCAATAATCCAAAGAACTAGATACAATTTAGGTTTATTAACCAAAATTAAATAAAACAAAAGATTTATACGCCCTTAATTTGATAAAAGAAAAATTAATTATACCCTTAAATTACAAAAAAAGAAAAGATCAGATTACAAAAGTACATATATAAATATAAGTTAAATTTAAAATCCCTCCCCAAAATAAAAGTAAAAAACCCTCCCTTTTAGTAATGATTACAAAATTCATACAAAATTAA
>JAGFPH010000387.1:361779-376872 GCA_018207615.1 Philaenus spumarius | reverse complement strand
GTTCTATGACGAAGCTAAATTTAACTGACGAGATATGAAACAGCTGTCGATTCTCAGATTAAGCTTGTTCTCATAAAATAGCAAAGACGGTACGGAGTCGCCGCCTAGCGGTGAAAAGGGTAACTACGTGAAGAAAGGAGAGTCGGTAAAAGCAGAACGTAATAACATTACCAATTTATTAAACACCTAAATTATTTGTTCTACAAATATGATACGCGTGCTATCGGTCCATCATCCCTACCCAGACTGATCTTTGTCTTTAGCAAGAGAGGCTTGGATTCACACGTCGCCTATCAATTCAGCACATTCCAATGATGTCTACACTCATAGTCATAGCTAATAAAGTTAATTTATTATAGTCCCATTTATAACTAGAGACCTGCTTCGTCACAAGTAGCTACTTTGGTTCGCGATTTTGAAAATACCTTGTTTAGTATCGTGTTATATGTATTTTGTACTGGATACCCGATGTTTAAACTTAATGGGCCGTAGCACTTAAAAGTCACAAATTTGGGTCAGCAGTTGGAAATTACATTATCGGTATAATTTATTAAGAATTTTACAATATGTCGTTTTAAAGCTATTCTCAAAATAATATAACAGCTGTTTTTATTTTAATGTTGCTATTAATACAAAATTGTTTTATTTCACCTAAAATGTTCAAACAAACTAGTGGTGTTTACAAACGCTTATGAAACAGTAATAGTGTGGCGCGGCCCTCTCTAATTCACCACTACGGTGTCTGAGAGTGATGGTGCGTCTCCCTGTTTGTAAGCTTACGTAATGACGACACAATAATTGTTATTTTAATTTAAGTGAAATATTTTGAAAAGCTTTTCTAGTATGCTTTTTGCATGCACTTGAAAATTAAATGACTAATGTGATCAAAGAAATGTAAATACTTTCATTAGTTTCTAAACAATTTGTTTCTAAACCTTTAAAAACGGGTGTTTCATAAGATTAAAAAAATGTTGCAATTAATAATATAATAATTCACCTACAATAAGATGATAAGGCTAGTCGCAAGTGGATGTAATTAGTGCGTAGTCAGGCTACTTTTGGAATCTTTAAGTGTGAGAATTTTCATCCTTTGCTCCCGCCCAGATTGCTCGGGCAACTTGCGATTACGAACCACGCCTAGTCGCTTCTAGTTTAATTACAAAAACCTACAAATTATAAAATAAATAAATAATTATATTATTAAGAAAAAACTAAATTTAATTATTATTATTATTATTTTTATTTTTTTTCCCGCTTACACAATTCCTCAGCAAGGGATATTTAATTAATAATAATAATAACACCACTGTAAGCTGCGAAATAAGAATTGAGCTTGTCTTCAATGTAGTATACACGAGGTATTCAATCTGTTAATTCAATAATTGCAGTAAAATCCGTACAAGTGAGATAACATCGACCAATATCGGTAGATATCAGGGTAGCTCAGATGGCAGAGCATCAGGACGGAAACCTGAAGGTCTCGGGTTCAACTCCCGGTTTTGGTCTATGTTTTTTCACTTGTAATTTAATTAATAAATTGGTATTCCCTCAATAATAATTGCTTAGATGGTCACTTCTAAATATTGATGTTACTTTCTTTTCCATAAAGTTGAAATAATATATGATTTATTTCCAATTTTATTTTTTTAATAATAAAATGTAATAATTTAATCACACCAAAGAAGTATAACTTATGCGGCTTTGTCCTGACTGACAGTCTGACAGACATAGAATAAACGTAGAGTAAAAATTACTGAAGACAAAAATAAGAAAATGTAAGGTACATTTTAAAGGAAAATATTTTACAAAATTTAGATTTTAAAGCGTAAAAATGGCGAAAGCCCGAGGGTTTAATCAAAAACCTATAACAGATAAAACAGCTGATTCTGATCACAAGCTTAGCAACACATGTTTGTAACTGCATTTACATGTAGTATTATATCAGGCAATTTAATACAAATTTAGAATCAGTTTATTATTCTTCGAAGCAAACAGCCTCTTTAGGTTAGATGAACAAAATCAAAACAAAAACAAGCAAAAATGAACGAAAAAGGCTTACTGTATTATAGTTCAAACTTTTGTTGTAACATATTTTATAAATCAAACAAACGATCAAAACCTTAACACAGTTTTACGTTAGGCCTATTATACTAAATCAACAAACATTTCTTGAAAGCATTCATATTTATTACCACAGCAACCATATTATTCGGCAAATTTACGAGTAGAATCAGTACATTTTGTTTATAACCTATGTCGGTTTTAAGTTAGATTTATATCGCTCTATTATATAAAAAAATTTGTCATTCACAAAAAATCCTGACATATCTGCGCTTGTGTCAGGATCTAGTATACAGCACACCCACCATTCTACTTAGATCCAAGTGCATCTGCCCTAATCAATCATTTCAGTGAAAATATCAGATTATACAATACTATAATCTGTAATTAAAGTGGGTTTGTGAGCGAAACATTAAATCTGTACATTACATACTCAATTAATGTAATTGCCTATCTTTTTAAATAATTGTATTAATGGTAATTAATTTTAATATCAACTAAAGCCATATGTTTTATTTAAGAAATTATTAAACTTTCTATGATTTCTATTATGGAGCAGAAAACCTTAATTACCTTAAAGGAAATAATTGCTAGAAATTTCATTTTCTTTTATTCATGAAGAAAAAAACCATTGATTATTTTCAGTTTTAAAATATTGAAAGCCTTAACACTATTGTAAAGTATACAAAATAAATGTATCCAGTTTATTAATACACAGATTTTTTAAATGGTTTTACTATAATTTAAAAATCAGCCATGCATTCTAATTTTATGATGCATTTACATGCCCTACACTTTATTGCATTGTTACTTTAATTATTTTATTAGAATTTAACATATTCTTCAAAGCCCTCAGTGAATTCACATTCCAGGCATCCAAAATAATATTTGATATAATTTTATGTATACTTTAAATAATTGATGAGTTATTGTTAAACCATTGTTATTGAGAGTTAAAGTTCGTATTGGTGTCTTATGAAAGTGTTTTAAGTAAGTGTAGTAGAACTTATTCGTACTTCATAACTGGAAATAAATCAATCAATTATATTCTAGACAACTTTTAAGAACGACTGAAATAAATTATTATTATAACAAATTAAACTGTTTGATGATGAAAATGTTCCATGGCAAATAGACAATCAGGTTTTTATCAATTAAGTTTTGAAATTTAAGGTAATTAACTTAGACTGCTTTATTTATAAAAATTTAAACACCTTAACATTAAATGTAACAAATATGTACATAATAGAAAATCTTTTCAATCAACTAATTTACAAATTAAATTACAAATCAATACATTTTTAAAATCAATAAATAAAATCTACTTAAATCAAAATTAATTTATTTATATGAATACAACTTATTGGAAATACAAAGCACAATTTATGTATAAAATTACAAATTATGTGAGTATTTAAATACCTATTGTAAAGCAAAAAGTAATTATTTAAACTGTGTTACGCAATTGAGCTAAGGAAATATAGTGTAATTTGCAATGCCTCTGGGGATAATCATACTAAGATAGATGATATAGGACTATGCAAGTTGTCATCCGTTTGTGTCTTTGGTAAATAATAATGACTCATTACAAGCACCTGGTAAAAGGTATACCTATTATGTAAGGACACTATCTCAAAACTTGAATCATTATTTTCAAAAGGTCTTCCCTGGAGCAGACTACATTTTATTTAATCATTGTATAATAACATGTGTATGTATTAAATTTGTATAATATTTTGTAATACAATTTAGATTTCTTAATAAATGAATAGTAGTTTAAAATCAACCACGTGGATAGAAACTAAATTATATTCTATGCAGAACAATATTATTAGGCCTAAAGCAGTTACTCCTACACGAAAGGCAACCATCACCACAGAGGTGTTTGACTCTAGGTGTATACCATTGTGTGTAGGCGTCAAACAATAAAATATCTACTTAAATGTAGTTTTAAACAGATCGGGAAAAGTAAAAATGAGTTTTCGTGTTTTGTTTTAGTGTGTGTAAAGAATGAAGACTGGTTTAAATGACATTTAAAAATTGGTAAAGCAAACATTTAGTAATTGTAATTAATTACGTAATCTTTAAAACAAATAAAAACTAAAGTATAAATTTGATGTATTATATTAAAATGGGAGTTGGATAGTTTAACATAATATAAATTTTCTACAAAACAACTCATATTAGTTTGACTTAGTAATTTGCTTTAAATTGAGATTTACTTTTACATTTAGATTTATTCTTAAGATAGTTATCTTTGAATCTACTTAGAGAAGTGTAAATGAATTCTAGCTAGTTTTATATCAATAAATATTTTACTTTCATTTGAACAGAAAAAAACTGTTTTAAATTAAGGCTGGTATTTAACTTGAGGGTTCAAGTTGCACAATAATCTAGGTTGTTTTTATAAAATGCATATTTTTTGATCAAAAATAGTTTTCAGACACAGAACTATGAAAAACTATCTTCTATGAAATATGAATAACATTTCTAAATTATTTCTAATCATTAATTAACTACGAAGAATATGATGGTCTACAAAACAGAAAACTGTGTAAGGAATTTGATTTGATTTGTTTTAAACCAAATATAATTATTATTTATGTAACAAATTTGGTACCGACTTTAGAAGAAAGTATTAAATTGTCATAATATATGTTTTGTAACTGTTAAATTTTTCACTTTTTCATTCCCGTTCTTCTTCACCTTCTTCTTTATAGGAAAATATTTTCATGTATACAAAAATAAACTAATATTTTAAAACTATCTTGTTTGAAAATCTTCCTATAAATCAAATTAATAATAATAAACAAAATTTAAATAAAATATAGAACTTAAGCGTTAACTGAAGTATTTAAATTTTTACTTTAAGTTTGCCTATATATTTATAGGCAAACTTAAAGTAGAAATTTAAATTTATCCCAAACAAATTTAAATATAAAACAATAGTAAAGGTCATAGATTCGTCCTTTCCATAAGTTAGAGATTGCAGAACGAGCCAATAGTGAAAAATATTATTGTATATAATACAAATTAAATACATGTTTAAACAACTACAAAACGTGTTTAAAGACAAACAATAATTACGTTTTCTTTTGGATATCACAAAATCTCCTTAATAAAAATAGAATAAACTATTTTACACACACTAAAATATTTGTTTTACTCTTTGAAATTTTATATCTAACCCTCTAAGGCAATTTCTACGCTTAATATACTTTTAAATTTTGATTAGGTCTTTATTAAAATTTTAAATATTTGCTTTCCGAGTAAAATCTAGATTATAGCGTCTGACACGGTTTAAACCCTTTTAAATGGTAATGAGCTTGATAACTTATTAAAACAACTTTGTAAAATGTATTATAATTTACTTTGAAGAAGTAACGAAAGGAATAGTGTAGTATTAATTTGGAGTATGATTGTTGTACATGGGAATGGATTTTCATAACATTTTAACATATTCTCGTTTTATGAATTATATATTCTGATTTAAACAAACATTACGATAATATTAATGTTATTAAATGTAATTATACATATGAATCATCGGAAAATAACTAATGACAAATCATAAATTTTAAATCGATCATTTACATTTTTACCATTGCAAGCAATATATGCTTTTTATAATCAGGTAACTTCCCAGCCAACAGATAAAAAGGCAAATTTTGTTACTGATATTAGTAAGCATCATTCACAGTGACTTTATGGGTAGAACGTAAGTATGTAAATATAAAAACTATCAGGTAAGTTGCTTCTGCGCCTTTTTTATAAACAAAAATACCAATAAAATTTGAGTTTTGGGGTTTTTCTTTGATATTTTAAAAAGTTGTAAATAAATCACGATCATGTAGAAGTATCATTCGGGGCCATAAAAACTTAAATTTTATGACAATTTTCGTTTTTTTTTTATTTATTTTAAAAACTAAAAAAGGTAGGAGGTTGGTTGATTTAGAACATTAATGCCTCTTACAGTACCCTTCTAGCTATATATAAAATCCGAATACCACTCATTGACTCACTCATCATGAAATCTGAAAAACGGATTGGAATAAAATTTGGTATGTAGCTTCCTCTAGTGTCCTAGGTGCTAGCTAAGAAAGGTTTTAGAAAAATTCGAAATTTTAAAGGGGTCTGGGGGTCAAAGTTATTGAAAATCGACATATTTAACTTTGATTTGTCTATCCGTGCAAAGCCGGATTGGGCCAACTATATAAATAAACTAGCTGACCCGTACGGCGTTGCCCGTGGTGGTTGGTATTTTCTGTTTTTTTAACGTAATTGTATACTTTTTAAGTGTTCAGTCAGTCAGTGGTATTTGGCTTTTATATATATAGATCTTAAATAATAAAAGCACTATTGTCATAATAGTAAAAGATCTGAAATTATGATTTTAGTAACTTTGATCCCCCCAAACCCCTCCTAAAATTTCGAAATTTTTCATACCCTTTCTTATTGAGCTCCTATGGCCCTAGATTAAGCTACATACCAAATTTAATTCCAATCTGTTCGGTAGTTTTGGAGAAATCGTGATTTAGTAATTTTTACCCCCCCAAAGCCCCTAAAATTTCCAATTTTTTTAAACCCTTTTTTAGTGAGCACCTATGACCCTAGAGGAAGCTACATACCAAATTACATTTCAATCAGTTCGGTAGTTTTTAAGAAATCGTGATGAATGAGTCAGTGAATGAGTGATATTTTGCTTTTACATAATAATAGATATAACTCTTATAGTTTTCCAGTTATATAAATTCAAAATTTTGAAAATTGTATGACAATGTTCAAATCAAACTATTTCAAGAACTATTAGTTCTAAGTCGATGTAGTAAGCGAGAAAAATATTTGAAATTAAATTTTCTATTGATAAGTGTAATTATTTTGATTTTTTTTTTTAATGTCTACGCTTGCGTTGCCCTGCCATAGCCGCTCCTGGTCAGAGTGTTCGTTGGGGCGTGGCTTCAGTTACGTTGTGAGTTGGCAGGCTTAAACTGTAATTGTATAACGGCCCTTATTCTAGGTTTGTGTTTCATGCGTACCGTATGCGTTTTTTGTGCGTTTACTTTGTAATTATTGAACTATCGATGTTATAATAAATGATGCTTCGTTTTAAAGAGTTCGAAGGAATTTATATCATGGGAGACGGGAGTTGTCTGTTCCGTGCCGTATCGTTCTGCGTATACGAAACGCAAAATTTTTACAAAGATTTGCGTGATGCATCGGTAAAATGTTATTCAGAAGCGGGCTTTTATGAGATTTTTTTAGAAGGAGTGAATAGAACGGAGTACAAAAAGTGTATGAACAATGTGGAGAGTACGGGGGAGAGGTGGAGTAAAAGAAAAAAGAAGAAGAAATAAAACAAACTAAACAAAATCTACAAATAAAGAAAAAGAAAAATTTCCAATAACAACAAAGATGAAACAGATGTTAAAGTAAAGTGAAAGAAAAACGACTTCTAATGAGAAGTGATATTACAGTGTAAAAGGGAAATTTAAACCAGAATTATCAAATATTTTATACTAATATTATGTACACTATCCCTGAGTAACATAGGCTATAATTCATTTTGATAAAAACATTTTTTATTTCAATATATGTAAATTTAGTTGGAAAAAAATCTTAGGTTAGGCCTAGGCTGATAATCCAACACATGTATTTACATTGATTACAATAGCAACCAATTGAATAAAATAACAGATAAAACAGCTGTTTGCTCCAACATTTCCATTAACAGCTGATTTCAAACTTTGAAGTAACTATTTGTATTTCCAATTTTTACGTCAGGGTTTTATTAAACTGTAGACCAGAGCATTGCTGGTTCTTTTAACCTTTATTATTACAGCTGTTATAAAATATACAAAATAATTTGCTTTGAACATTTATCATTATATACCATCTTAGCTTTGGGTTATTATTAATCCTATAACCTAGTTCTAATGAAAACATAACATGATTACGTGTATAAAAGGTTCCAACGGGGTTCGGTGGCAGAACACGCAGCTGTGTCCCCTAGTATTTATATTTAAGACATGTTTACCGATGTATTAATGTTACCCAACAAAAATGGAGAAATATTCTTGTTTTAATTTTCTTGGATTGACTTGGAATCGGTAAACTGTATTTACGGAAAAGTTTTCTGAAACATAGTTACAAATTCTTAATTTCACTGTTTTCCAAAACTTGTATACTTGTGGGTTACTTGAAGAGGGTAAAGTATTGAAGTATAGAATTCCCCCACTTCGCATTACCTTATTGCTATAAAAAGGGTGTAATTTTGTTAAACTCTGTAATTGTGCACTATTTTATCATTATCCGTAATATTACTGTATAGGAAAACAATTTAGTTCAAACCGAATTGTATGTTGCTTTGGAGCTTATATGGAATTTATTCTTCTAAAGAATACAAAGCCACAAGTAACAAACCAATATTCTGGTTAAATGTTAGAAACAGTGACGACTTCACAAAACAAACAAGTTATTAAGATTTACTCATTTAATTAACAACGGTTTGTTTTTGTGTAAATTAAACTTCGCCTCTTGCTTTACTAAAATCCCATTAAGTTATCTTTTATAGCAGTACGTTTTTCTGAGATTAAACTAATTAGTCGTTGTTACCATTAAGGTATTAAGGATATTTTATAATTTATCTTTTTTTAGTTTGATTATACATTTAAGGTGAATTAAAACAAGCAGCATTTTACGTATAGAAATATATTCATGAATAATATATATTATTATATAACCTTAGATAATATATTTAAAGAAATCATGTATTACATTAACTGAATTTGTAAAATATAAAGTAAACAGGATTTTTTGTTAATCGTATTTTGTATTCTGGTTTTAAAGTAAGTAAATATGGGTCATAATCCTAGAGACACGGCCTCTTGTATTCTAGCTCTAGTATCAACTCTGCTATAGTATTATAGTTCTGGACTCCTCTTTATTTATCTTATTTTATTTTGTATTTTTAGGTTGTAGAAAACACAGGCCTAGTCTTCTAAGTATATGTTCCCAGTTTAGTTTATACATGTAAACTTTAAGTTCTCGCTTAATTTATTCTTTTGAAATGTTACTTTTTAATTATAAATCAAACATTTATGAATACGTAGCACACCATCAACTTATATAAGCATGTAATTATAATGTTGTTAACAAATTATTATAACATTTAAATGTTTCAAGTTTGCTAAAAACCTTTAATTTTTGAATAACTAAAAGGTTATTATTATATTCTGTATTATTAAAATAATAATAACAACAGGTTTAAAAAAATATGATAATTTATTCAGTAAATTCCACCGCATGGCAGAAATTAAATATTTTCCAATCTTCAAAGAATTAACTTAAGAAGATAGAGTAAACTGAGTTTTAAGTGTTAATAAAACATTTAAGTGCAAATATACAATTAATAATATACAGTTTTACAAGAATGAATTAAAATGTTTAGTTTTTTATGAGTTTCTCAATAAGTACGTTTTTGAAGTAGCCCAATACAAGGGGTTAGGACTTATGGACATTGAGATGTTCCAAGGAGCGAGTCAAAGACATCAGTAGTTGTGTTAACATAGCTTCCCATAATTAAATCTAAACACTAAATATGGTCTAAGTTGATAGGAATGCATGAACTAGACCTTTTTTTTACAATTACAATTAATACTTTTTGTAGTTATTGCATGAAGAACGAAAAAGAAAACAAACTTTTGTATTTGGTGTAAGTAAAAGTCTTAAACACAAACATTATATTTGTTCAGCAAAAATTTTATAACTTTATTTTATATAATAAATTCGAAAAAGTTTAAAAATGCCTACTTATATACAAATATATCCTAACAACTATAGTTGTTGAAACAGGACAACAGAAGTATTCCGGACACAATCGTATGTTGTAACCGTTAAAAAACAAAAGTTAAAATTTCAGGATAAGTTTAGAGACTTCTAACCCACAATTTTAAATGAAGAAAAAACATATTCCGATTCTAGGAAAGTACCATGGAGAATCCGATAACATTTACATGTTAACCCTTATTGAAAGGTATTGATTAATTTACCTAACCTATACACTGTAATCATCTCCGTTACTATAACTTTACTATCATAAAGATGACATGAAAAAAGAAACACAATTATATAATTATGTACATATAAATTATATCAGAATACAATTATTCTTATTATAAAGATAATACGTTTTTTATAAAAAAATAATGGTTGGAAAGTTTGGTACGGCAACCACCTTCATAATGCCGACCAAAAACTGTGAACTTATTTTGAGTCATGCTTCTGATGCTATTGTATTTTGTTTTGGTTTAATACAAATCCCTAAAATGTTTAATGGAGCCTAAAAAATTATACATACTATATATAATTAAAAACTGAAACAATAATGTTATTCCAAAAAACTAAACCCTTTCCGAAAATATCGCTTACTCTAAAAGCTCGAAATTCGGCCCAAAAAGTAAGTATTGGGTTATTCTAAATTATAATAAAATATAAAAATATGAAAATAAAAATATCCTCCAAATAGATCAGATTTTTCAAATAAATTTGTTTTGCATAATTTTGGTCTACATAAGAATAATGCATTACAAGTAATTTACCTTTACATATATAATACAAAAAAGTTGTTTTATATTTCGCTTCACACGACCAAAAACAGCCAATTTTGCAGTCTAGATCACATAATTTTGAATGATTAAGCCTGATAGTTTTACATAACTCTTGCGTGTATCATTGTAAAATATTATTTTTGTAGTAAACAAAATTATATATATGCGTTACATATAATATACAGGGTGTTTCACGGGAACCCTGACAAACTTCAGGAAATGGTTCCTTGTATCAATTGAAGAAGAAAATGTTATATAAACATAGGTCCCAAACCTATTTTTTCGTACTTATAGCTGAAAATTGTTTTTTTACAGATTTCCATGTAGTGCTAGTGTTTTTTTACCTTTAGACAAAACTTGAGTAGAGATATTGTGTTAAAACTTATACTGGTAGTTGGAGCAGAAAATTCTACAGACATACCATTGTTTTTTAGTCAGAAAATAACAATAATTATTCGGTGGTTGCCTTCCAAATTGTAAAATTAATGAACAAAATTAAAGCTTAAAAAATGTTTTTTTTATTTGACAAGCTTTTGTGTGAAAACTACTTGACAACTTGGGCTGCAACCTTACTAAAAGTTGTCAAATTTTATGTAGAATAAGATTTTTTGTTTGATTTTTCAATATAAATTTGGTAACAGAAGTAATTGCTATGCATATGTAAAAAGTGTATTGGCCTTATTTTCTAAATCCAACTACTCCCTTAGTGTTATTTAACATTACTATTAATTAACACATGGTTTCAAGCTGGGTAAACCATCACTAATCAGCTGTCTTTAGTCAGCTGATTGACCCCATTGTTGACAGTTTTTATTTGTAAACAATATTGTAGCACTAGCCTTCTTTACAGTAGCAATCATTTCAAAATATGTTTACTAATAGTGAGTACGCTGATATGCACTTTGTGTACGGCTTTTGTAATGGAAGTTCAAGAGCAGCTGTTGTTGAGTATGGCAGAAGATTCCCCAACAGGCGTGTACCTAACAGGCAAGTATTTACGGACATACATAACCGTTTGAGTGAGACAGGTTCTTTTAATAAACGTAAACCTGGTAATGTTATTCAAACACCAGTTGAGGCGGAAGAAAACATTCTGGATTCTGTTACACGAAGCCCAGATACTATCGTGAGGAGGCTTTAAACACAACACATTGTATCTTCTACTCAGGCATGGAGAATTTTAAATAATGAAGGTTTGTACCCTTTTTATCTACAGAAAGTCCAGGCTCTTCACCTCGGCGATAATATTAGGAGGTCTGTGTTTTGTCGTTGGATTGCAGCTAATCGTCGGTTGGTTAAGTTAATACTCTTTACAGACTAGGCTCAATTTACCCGGAATGGTATTAAAAATTGGAAAAACACTCACATATGGGCTGAAGAAAATCCACATGCTACAGTAGAAACAAACTTCCAACGAAGATTTTCAGTCAATGTTTGGTGCGGACTTATTAATGACAAACTTATATGCCCTTACATTATAGATGGGGTGTTAAATGGTGTAACGTATTTACAGTTTTTACAATTCGTACTTCCTGAGCTTCTTGAGGACATCCCTCTCCAAATCAGAGGAACTATGTTTTACCAGCACGACGGAGCGCCTCCGCATGTATCTCGTCATGTGACTCGGTTCTTACATAACCGTTTTGGTGAAAGAATAATAATTGCTCACCATGGACCAGTACGTTGGCCACCCAGGTCACCAGACCTTACCCCGATGGACTTCTTCCTGTGGGGATATATGAAAATGGAAGTTTACAAAACAAAACCGCAAACAAGACAGGAGCTGCTAGAAAGAATCTTCAATGTTGCACGAACAAAGACAATCCTAAAATGGTACAAAGAGCAACATCTTCCGTGTTGCAGCGAGCTCGACTTTGCAGAGACCACAACGGGGGACACTTCGAAAACGTTTTAAGATAATTAATATTCGGTTTACCTTAATTTGTAAAATTTTAAATTACTATTATCTATGTACAATTTAAATTACTGTAAGTAAATTTGGAGATGCTTAATTAAACATGTTGTTTTATTACCTTTTCATTTCGATTGTTATATGGTGAAAAATTGGTAGACAATTAATAGGCAAAGCCATTGCAGATTTTGTTTAAAGGAATTTTTTTCATATTTTATATTATAAAAACCCACACTGAATGATATTGGATATTTAAAAACAATCTTATTAATGAGGACAAATTTTAGAGTACAATCTCTAAAATTTTATTTGTATTTTGTGTTACAATACTTTACAAAATCATAAAAATCCGGCTGAAACTGCTTATAAAACTAAGGAAGTCGTGATATAATCTTATTCTTCATAAAATTTGACAACTTTTGGTAAGGTTGCAGCCCAAGTTGTCAAGTAGTTTTCACATAAAAGCTTGTGAAGTAAAAAAAAACATTTTTTAAGCTTTAATTTGTTTAATTCATTTTACAATTTGGAAGGCAACCACCGAATAATTATTGTTATTTTCTGACTAAAAAACAATGGTATGTCTGTAGAATTTTCTGCTCCAACTACCAGTATAAGTTTTAACACAATATCTCTACTCAATTTTTGTCTAGAGGTAAAAAAACACTAGAACTACATGGAAATCTGAAAAAAAAACAATTTTCAGCTATAAGTACGAAAAAATGGGTTTGGGACCTATGTTTATATAACATTTTTTTCTTCCCTTGATACAAGGAACCATTTCCTGAAGTTTGTCAGGGTTCCCGTGAAACACCCGTATACATGTAATATGATTAGATTATCTTTACTCTTTGAATAATCGAAAAACAACAGTTTTCACTGATGCCTGTTATGAGGCATACTGAAGGTTTTGCTGTTATTGTTTAGCCTATGATATCATCTGTAATCTAAAACAGTTTTAAAAATTGGCAGAGTAAAGAAATCGAGAAAAAACATTACTATAAGATATGCAGTGTTGACAAATAAATTAATTTCAGTGGAAAATAGTGATGTTGAAAGTGAGGTTATGTTGGAAGATATGGATACTTCTAGACCTTTACCACATTTCAGCATACAAATAATGATAAGATACCTACAGATAACACAAAGGCCGTTGAACAACCAACAGGATTTGCGCTTTACGATGGTTATAAGCCTACTGTGAACTCTGATAATGAAGCACCTAGGTATGTTTTGGTGGATGTGAAATGTGGAGAGATTGAAATCCTTGTTAGAAAGTAAGTTTGCTTGTCCTGAGTGTGTGAGTACTCTCAAAGTAAAAGAAATGTCCTCAAAACTGTACTCTAGCTTTTATATATATAGCTCAAAGGGGTACAAACGCATATGTAGCCTAATACTGTTATATTTGTTATCGCTATAAAATGTATGTTGTTTGTTATTTTAATAAATGTACAGAGTCATAATTGTAAGCTTGTTTCACAAATGTATAGTAGTTTATACATTATTTCAATATGTATTTTGAAGCTATTGCAATGTAAAAATTTTAAAAAGTTATATTTCTGTTCACACGTGAATATACGAAAGTTGAAATTTCAGTGTATTTCAAGAAATAATTTGATATAACTCAAGAACCGTTGTCAGTAAATTAATAAAAATTGTATTACTTATTCCTGAGAATATTGCTCAAATAATTAGGTAGATATATCATGTATGTAGCTTTCACAGAACTTTATATAAAAGTAAAGTAGTATAAATATATATAAAGTATTTTTATATTGAATGTGCACCAATATAATTCTACCTACATTTTTTGATGACAATATTATCTTTAAGAAAATACCAACAATATTCAAATCCATCCAGTACGTTTTGATTAATATCGCTTCAAAAATAGCTCTGCAAAATTAACGAAAAACTTGATTTTTAAATTTTTTCCCGACTATGAAATTAAACAGTTTTATTATTATATATATATTTCATATATCATATAAATAAACTTATGTTTCAAAACATTTTTACCATTAACTAACAAAATTTTACCCTTTTCAGTAGCAAATCCCCCTTATCTGAGTAAACATTTAAGTTAGAAACGCAAAATGTACTAACAATATTAATTTTATATTGTAGATAATTCCCAATAAATGCATTGTTTACATAAAACGACAAATGTCAAGTTAATGATTTCTTAACGAAAAACGACCGCAAGTCCTAGGTGAAATTCAATTATGGTGAATAACTTTTTAGTACTTTCACAAAATGTATTTAATGAGCCGTGCTGACCATCGTTTTGAGTACTACGAGAATTACGAAGGCAGCGCAGCTTACAGTAAAGTTATATTAATTATTTATGAAAATAAAAGAGTTACAATTATTTAGTAATTTTGAATATGGCCGAGAGTGTTTTACAAAATTATGATGATTCTATAACAAATTACAATGATCACATAATTACGAGGAATGGCTTTAATCCATTTTGTATAACTTTAAAATACTTGATAGCTTTGTTTGAGTAATTAA
>JAGFPH010000387.1:312847-356779 GCA_018207615.1 Philaenus spumarius | reverse complement strand
ATTTTGTATAACTTTAAAATACTTGATAGCTTTGTTTGAGTAATTAAATCCAAAAGATGTTAAAATATCACTAATCCCAGTTGTGCTTCACAAAAGACTTCTAAGACACGGTTGCAATTTCAAAAACAAGTTCAGTACAACTGAAGTTGTTTCACAACTTGGAATTAGTTTGTCGCAAAGTTTAGGCCGTGCAATCCAACTTAGGGTCTTCTCCGACCACATTATAACAGTATAAGTCCGCAGTAAATAGACACAGAAGTACGCTAACTTTCTGTACTTATGATCTTTGTTATTGTTAGATTACTTAAGCCAGGTAAAGAGCATATCTTGTATAGTTAAAAATTAAATTAAGATTATTTAAGTATTTACTTTGAAATAAATACAAATTACTTTACCACTGACTATTATTGCATGTACTAAAAAAGAAGCAATTTGCCATATTATTTTTTAATATATTAATTTTAAAAATTCAGGACAGCATATTTATGTTTTAATTAAAATAATAGTTTTATAGTAAAACATTTCAAAAAGCTGAAATTAAGAACATACAAAATATAAAGTTAATTAAACCGTTTTAACTTAATAAACATACTTTTTTTATTTTTGTTGCATAATGTGACATATTGTCTAAAAACGCAAAATTTACTATATAAATTGTTTGTCTACTTAAAAAAAAAACCCTAGTAAAACCGATTAGTTTAAGATGTTTATGCAATATTTCAGAACGGCTTGTAATCTGAACGTTTAAAACATTAACGTTAAATTAAATTAACGTAACATTATTAAATTAAATAATAAAGATCACATTTGCCCTTTTATTGTAAATAATTTTTTTTTAAATGAAATACATTAGAAAACCATTAAGACATTTTGCTTCTGGTCTATGTTGGGTCTTTTGTACATTACTCTTAAACAAATAATGTTGGCCTACAACTTCGTTGTTCTTTTCGTTTATCGTTAATTTTCGTTACCGGTTCCTTGTAACTTTTTTCAGTTATCTGTTTTTGAGATATTGGACTTTAAATGATCTAAAATAACGATTTAACAAAAAAATGCAATAACAAAATATCTGGTTTTACTGCACTTGTAAAATGTTACATAAAAACATGTGTATTAAAAATGTTAACTCAAAATGTTAACCGATTTGGAACCGAAAGTGTTTTTGACTTCTAAATTTTGATTTATCTAAAAACTAAGAATTTGTCTACCTATATTCATAAAAGCATGTTTTTATTTGAAATAAGGAATTTGATAAACAAATGTATGTATACTACTATGCATTGCATCAGTTAGGTTAAACATCAAAGGCACTTTGACTTCTTACATAATGGACAGTAAATAAATGTGTTGCTTCTTTTGACATTTGGCACAAAGTGTTGAACAGAATAAAAGAGAATAATCCATTATTTTTATGTTATATAGAATCTCTAAATAAAGGGAACTTTAAGCAAAGACAGTTCTAATGTGCTACATTACAAGGATTGTTGTGATCGCAATTTGTAATATATTTTATGTAGTAATGTTTTTTAGTTATTTAATTTGATTACAATTATCAGTATCGATATTATGGTAAACATTGCATAATTTTTTAATTTTGTTTATGAAATTATATTTTACATGACCTCGCAAGTATAAAAATATTACAATAAAGTAAGAGGTTAAGCTTTCAAATAGATAAACATATTAATAATTATAGTTTTGAAAAAAATATTTAAAATATAGTTGATCAGTTAATTAAACTAATGACATATTTAATGAAGTACTTCGTTACTTTTAACAGTTTTTCGGCGTAAATCACTTCGTTAACACTCCTTATAAATCACAACATAGAAGTTTATGTCTACCGCGTTATTTCATTCTCAGAGATATATCGATTTAATTCGTAACTTAAGTTAATAACCTTTTTGTGTAAAATATGTCTTCATCCCTTATATTAAATCCCTTAAATTATATCTTCTTGTAAATAACTCACTAATTTTAATTTTAAATTTTATTGAACGTATTTTGAATTGAATCCTTTTACTGCAATTTTGTTCATTGTTTTGTTTAAGGTATAATTGTCTACATTATTACTGTAGTTTGATTTTGTTTAAAATACTTTTTTATATGGTTACAAGTTTATTATTATTCTAGAAATAATGGTTTTATTTTTTATTATTTTAAAAGACATTCAATAATTTTTACTGGATAATAATAGTAAGAATGTTTGTAGCCCCGATGAAGTTTCAGTTAATTTAATGTTGCGTTATAGTTGGAACGGAGATTATGTTTGAATAGTGCTTATGTAGGCTTATAGTTACAATTTGGTTTGGAATGAAAAACAAGAGTTTATTTTTCTTGGCAGAGGGTGGAACGAATGTACAGTATTCCTTTGTCTTTTTTTTTAGAAGTTAAACTTTTGCGAATTTATTGTTACTTCAAAAATATAACATTTGTAACAAAATTTTAATGTTTTAAAAAGTATGTAGGCCCTATGTTTAATTTTCTTTGGATTAATTAGTTTTCAAATGCGTAAAAACTGTGTCAACTAGGCCTATATTGAAAACTGTTGAATCGTTGAACAATAGTCAGTTCAGGTCAAAACTGATTGATATTTTCTTTTATCAATTAATAATTTTGTTAAACCTGGTAATTTTTGTTTTATTAATTATTAAAGAAATTACGTTTCAATAACAACAATTTAGAATGATAGGAATACATTGATGTACGCGTATTAGTATAGATTTACGGATTGCTACTATAATATAATCTATACTAATATTATAAAGAGGTAAAGTTTGTTTGTTTGTTTGTTTGTATGTAGGGGGTAATCTCTGGCGCTACTGAACCGATTGAAAAAATAGTATTACTAATACAAAGCTACACTATCCCTGAGTAACATAGGCTATAATTCATTTCGGTAAAAACCTTTTTTATTTTAATATTTGTAAATTTAGTCGGAAAAAATCTTAGGTTAGGCCTGGAATGATAAACCAACACATGTATTTACATTTATTACCATAGCAACCAATTGAATAACATAACTGATAATAATATAGATGTTTGCTTCAATATTTCCATTAACAGCTGATTTCAAAATTTGAAGCAATTATTTTTGTATTTCTAGCTTTTAGGTTAGGGTTTTAAAGTGTAGATCTGAGCTTTGCTGGTTCTTTTAACTATTATTAACTGCTGTTATAAAATATAAGAAATAATTTGGTTTGAACATTTAACATTATTTACCATCTTAGTTTTGAGGTTATTATTAATACTACAACTTTATTATAAATAAAACATAACCTATGTTTTAAAAGGTTCCATTGGGGGTTGGCGTGCGAAGCACGCAGGGGTCTCCCCTAGTATGATATATTTATAGAATTTTTACTTGAATAATCAATTTTAAGTATAAACTATATAAGTTTAAAGCTATTTCAACTATCTGTCAGGCATCATCAAAACACTGTAAAACATTTAATAATTTAAAATATTTTTTTATAAAAATACACATTTAAACAGCACCAATAAACGTACATAAAAACACTTAACACATTAATTTATGGCACAGTGGGTGACCGTCCACTTTCATTTTGTCTGGCATTAGTTATATATAAACTTTAACGAGCTCGAGATTAACCTGAGGATTTGATAAGAATATTGTAAGTAAAGAGAAAATGTGAGTTCTATAGACTACTTAATTGCGCTTCGAGTAATTTCGTACCAAGTGTCACTGCAGAGTGGTGTGATTTATTTATTTATTATTTGTAAATTAGTTACTTTTAACTTGGTTGTCTACATAATATTCAGAGGGTAAATTGTGCAGAGAATTGTGCAGTATAACCTTGGTGTATCCAGTGTATCCTAACATTGAGTTTTCAGCCAGTCAGGTCTATTAATACATTGTATACATTGTATGTTTTGATTCCCATTACGGAATTAATATCACTCTCATGTTTCTCGAAGATGGTTACTCGTGTTCTGGTTGATATGGGAGAGTACTGGACTAAGTTGATTGAAGTAGAAGGTGGATGCAATGTCTACATGGCTGTTTGTGTAACGTACTATAATCGATATTAATTATATTTATAGTGACATATACGTTCCGCTGGAAACGATATAGGCAACATGAAAATCGAATTCAACAGCTAGCTTCAACCTACGACAGACCTTAGAATAAAATAAAAGATAAATCACAAAATGTGTTAAGAAATTGAAGCTATAAAAAGGAAGGAATATTTTTCATTTTACTTTTTAATCACATTAAATACATAAAGTTAAAATTAGTTTAAACTGATTCTTAAAAAAAATTGGTGTTTGTTTAAAATCAATTATGTAATACTTCTTAGCAATTTTATTTAGTTAACTTATTTCAAACTAACTTATCTCTACTTGCATATTTTATACTCATTTGCTTCTTCCTCCAAATTGAATACAACAGATATTTTGTAAATTTAATTTCCGAGCGCGAATCTCTTATCGCACTAACTTTAATTAAATATGAAAATATTTTACGTGGAAACACGCTATCTCCGTCTATAATTATCATAAATTCGGCTTAAGCTAAATTAAAACCACATTTAAAATATAGAAGCTATTTTTGTTTTACAGAAGTAAATGACTTAAATACTGTCTAAAGATTTCAAACATAATTTCAGTAGTCTTGTCACCGATTTATGTTAATATGCGCACTTGCAGTGTTATTAATTTATGAATACATTTCTTATATATTACGAGCATAAATATATAATATAAATAAATATGTGTGTATTTGATTTTACACTTTTAAACACAGTTTACAGTTATCTATTAGTTATGAATTACCATATCAATATATTATAATGTACACATACATAATTTTCTCGATGAAATAATGTAATAATATTAAATAGTAAAATATATAGAACAAAATATACTTGTAACATGTACTGTAATATTATTAGGTTAGAACTAATTGTTACAAACTGCTACTTATTAGAAACATGAATAAATAACAAAAATCGAAACATGGATTTACATTTTTATACTGTAAAAGTTTAGAAAACGCCTTATTCTCCCTTGTTATACTATTTCAACACAAATTACTACGCAATATAGTGCAGAGAGAAAATTGAAGGCGCTTAATTCAGCTTTCCCGCAATAGTTCTTTTACAGAAATGGTATATCATTTGTCAATGTGTTTTATCTTACAGAACCTTATTATTCTTTATTAATCTGATAAAGCTATGGAGTCACTATTAAGTTTGTATATCTTTATTAGTTCTCTAAACTCAAAAAAACAAAAAACAAAACAAACAAAATAATAATTAAAAAGTACACAAATGGTAAAATGAGTATGTATTTTTCTTTTAAAAATACAATCGGCAATTTAATTTAACGATTACTACTATCTCTGGTTTTTATATAATAAGCTACTTGTATAACATTATCGATATTGATTATATTATTATTTTACTAATAATATAAAATTACAATTTAAGAAAAAGCATAGTAAAACATAAAACATGTTAACAAGAAGCCAATGAATGCTTAATATGTTAGTAAAAGTTCCATAAAAATGTAATGAGTAGTTTTTTAGTTAAACACATTCTATTCACATTTTATACTCTGACAGATTACTGTAGGATTACTGAGTCTAAAGTCACGAATTGTTCTTTCCAAAACAATTTCGTAACTAATCTGTTTCTCGAGGCTATTCTCTCAAATAATTACGTTTAGAGTTTTCTAGAGAAATTAGATTACGTGAGTCGTAGTCTATTAAGAACTTTATTTATTACTCACAGAGCGTAAACAAACTTGTACATTTAGGTGGTGAGAAATACAATGTATAAAAACAATATGAACATATATATTTAAAATAATAGTGAAAATAAATTGCACAAAACTTTTATGCCATATATTATTATAAATATTTACTATCAAAAATACAGAAGCATTCATACTTTACGTACAATAATTTAAAATTAATTATTACCGCTTTATTCGTTTAGTTTAAAAAAAACAAAAAAAATTTACAAAAATAAAATTTCATTATACTGTATTTTTTACATTAAAAATAGTTTTGTTGTAAATGTATAAAATAAATTTTTAAGATGTATAGAAAATAGCTACATTACAGACGAACATGTTATCGTAGAAAATGTAAACTGAAATAGTTCACTAGAAATCATGAGGTGGAAATTTTAGTAAAGCAGTGGTTTATAAAATTAAAGCCAATTTTAATACAGCAAATGTTCTCTGTTCAAGTTTCGTGTCGGTGATGTGGAAGACACATTGTCTTGTATTAATCCTGTATTGGCAGAGTTTGTATTAAAGGGTTTTAAAAGAAAATGCTTTTTCAAGAGTTTTTACATTTTCTGTCAATAAATAATTATTGTAGATGCGCACATTTTCAAAAGCAAAATCATTATAAAAGAGGTTAATTTGTAATAATTTAAAATGACATCACAACTTTATGCTTCGTTATTCTTATTTGGACTGCCCTAGTAGTTATTTGTACCAAAATGTCACTTTTTGTAGCTAAAAGGAAACAACAACAAACAAATCGGTCTATGAAAGTCGAAACAAATTAAATAGAACGCTATATAGAAGCGATAAAATGTCTGGAGTTTAAAAACTCAATAACAGTGAGCAATAAATACTTTACAGTGAGAAAGTTTTTAGAGAAAGTTATAAATAACACCTCCCCAAAAATAATATTAATACTCATGAGCAGAAGGTATGCTAATGAACGCTACAGAAAAATGCAAAATATAGAAAGCGTTTAAACGTACATCTCGTGGCATTTTAATCTAGCAACTGGCATTCCAATCAAATTTTCTGTACAACACGGGTATCAACCATTAAAACAAAATGTGGAATGATAAAAATCGTTAGGTCCCTTACTTAAGACTTAGTAGTTAACCAGAGATCATATTACAAGCTAATGTAATATCTAGTGATATTTTAAAGATCTAATAATGGCGATACTGCTCAGAAACCAGTGGTGTTAAGAAGTTTGACTATAAGTCACGTGATGACCAAATTAAGCTGTAATTATTAACTAACTAGTAAGCCCCATGACAAATTCCAGGCCGATTAATTACATATCAGAAAAACATTTTTTTTTTTTGCACGAGGTGTAAAAAATGTTGGTACCGCACAATTTTGGACCTGTGCCGCCCACTAAAAATCTCACCTCTTTCTCTGCCCTTTATGACTGGCGACGGGATCACCATAAAGCATACTTCATCACCAATCAAGGGTCCGTCTTCAGCTTATCTCAGCTGTTATTCTTTCCTTCTAATTATTAAATTAATAAATCTTTCAATAATCTTCCATTTTCTTCTTGTTCTATCATCATAACCACCAAACTTTCCGGTGACCCAAGCTGTGTTTCCAGAACTTCTCTCTCTGTCTTTAATCGTACACATTGAAAGATGGTGTGTTCTGCGCTGTCTTCTTCCGCCTCACAATACAGACAGCGGGCCTCTTCTGATCTCCGAAAGCGATGTAGGTACGCCCGAAAACATCCGTGTCCTGTCAGTGCCTGCGTCAGATAATAGCTCGACTCTCCATGTCGTCTATTTATCCATTAATCGATGTTAGGAATCATTCTATATGTCCAACGACCAGATACATCCTCATCCCATCTTTCTTCCCACTTCCTGACAAGTCTCCGCCTTGCATTCAATTTTATATCAGCCATCGTCGCCGTTCCATCTTTCCCCTCGTCAAATATCTCGCTCCTTTCCCAGGCCAAAAGATCTACTGGGGGTATTCCAGCCACTACTATTACTGCTCCTTGGGAGACTGTCCTATACGCCGCAGTGACTCTTAGTGCTCCTCGACTCTGTACTGACAGCAACTTTCTCCTATGCACCAGCTGGTTCATTGCTTCGCTCCAGGCCGGTGCTGCATATAATATTATGGAGTTTACCACACTAGCGAATAACCTTTTTTTAACCTCTCTCGGCCCTCCAACATTGGTCATCAAGCGTGAAAGGTTTCCAGCTACCACGACAGCCTTGTTTGCCACTTTCTTCACAGAAATACATTATTTAAAAAAATAATATTTAAAAACTACTGACTTTATTAACTACGCCTACTTAACTAGTAGTTCTGTGAACAGTAGACCTCGATAGTTGAAATAACAAATAAATGTGGTTTTGAGCTTAGGTTAAAAATAGTGTGCAAGTAAGGAAGTAAGCACAAGGTTTAGCCAGTAAGACATTATTTACAATCCCCGCGATTCCGGGATTTCTAGTTCTCGTTTTTATTTATTTTCTTGAGCTTTAAGTGCCAAAGATTTTCTTTTAGAGGCATTGAGTTTTATTTAGGTTAATAATGTGTAAGATACCTAAAAATATCACGTTATAGAGGGACAACATACAATTAAATATTTACATACTTAAATAACTCAAACTTAACAATGTATCATAAGTTACCTTAAGTTCCATATCATATTCCAATATTAGAAATAATGAAAACAAACGATGTTAAAACGTCGTGATAGTGATCTCAACCCATGTACCAACACTTCCCACGGTGTCCTACGGTCATTTTTTGTATGACCTTTATCGCCGCGAGGTTTCATTTGTTTCATCTCATTTTGTAGTTCAAGTAAAGCTAAGTCAAATACTTTTATGAAATTTACAATGATAATTTACAGGTATACAGTTCAATTCTTTGATTTATCCTCTACACTTTCTTATAATAATATGTCATTTTTGGGCAAATGATATATTCCTAAATTACTATTCAAAACAGGCATAGTTTTGTTAGCAGTCTTGTAGTAGGAACATAAAAACTGATGTTTTCAAAATAAGAAATTTGAAATTGATAAATATTTTTATACAATTCTATTTAGAACTAAATTACGAAACTTTTACATTTATGAAAAAAATTACAATAATTTTTACTACTTTTTATGTAGGCCTAAAGTTAAACATTTTCCTTTCGTTACTGAACGTGATTGTTTCTTGAGCCAATAAATTTCTGAATTTTACTTCAATAATTTTTTTACTGGCATATATGAATTCTTTAAACCTTTATCTACACAAAAGCTATGGAAAATGATTTAGAATAAACGTATAAAAACATGGTTTAAATACAAAAACTTGGACGATTTTTAACAAATTCGAAGTTTATTTCCATTTTGTGAGCTTACCGTTAGAGATACGGAAAAAAAATCAAGAATACAATTTTGTTTAAAATTTAATTTGCTCCTAGCAAAATCTTATTAGTTTTTAAATTCGACTTACGGTTAAGCCACAAACTGGCTTTGGAAAAAAGCTTACACTGAGAGAAACGGTCCGGCCGCCATTTTTATTTTATTTAATTGGTTAAAAATGAAAAATGGAAAAAAACGTATATATACATGGCTCGGCCTAGGAATAAGGAACATTCATGCAAAAAATCATCAAAATCGGTCAAGGCGTTAGGCCGTAATCGTGAGACAGACAAACAGACATACAGACACACAGACGAAATGCCGAACGGTCGAGTTAAAACGGAGACCTCGCTTACACTCGGTCAACTATGCTGACGGGGATTTTTAACTCGGTAAATGTGTACAATTATAAGGATTATAAAACTTTTGGCCTATGTGTTATAATTTTATATACATTATCATATATCTAAAGGAAGATACAAATATTATCTTTTAATAGCTTTTTATTTCAAATTGACAGATAAAATGATTTAGAGGTTATTAATATTATAGTGAATAAATTAATAATGGAATATGTGTATACGAAGATGTACGAATGTTTCCGAAGTTAAATGAATAAGAATTTCTTTAAATTTGTATAGACGAATATATTGGTGATAAAAAGTTGTATTTATATTCAGTTTATAACACCAAAGCAAATCTTATAACGAATTTTAGCATATCGGTACATTAGTTCTATAATTCATATTTTCAAAAATCGGTACTTACGTATTATTCGGAGAAATTATAATAATTGAAGTTCTAAACATAACCCCAAAAAGTATAATCTACGGTTTTGTTTAAGTATTACATATGGTGGGTGAAATCAGCTGTTACATTATATGTTACACACGGTACGTACGTATGTAGGCCTATATACGGACAGACGTACACTCACTTTTATAGGAGTTGATATTTCATTGTTTTATAATAACTCTTTAAAATCTAGGTAAAGCCTAGTATTTTTATAATTTAAGTGTAAACTTCTATAGGCGCACCTCGGTACTATGTTGGCTGGCAGTGAATCGGATTTTACCGTCACGCATTTTCTCATTCATTTTATGAAACGCTCTATTACGTCAACTTTAAAAAGTTTTGTTCTTGCCGAGATTCGAACCAGCAGAGTCACTATAGACTTCACTATAAACTAGCGCGTTAGCCGGTTAGGCCATGAATGCATTGAAATTTAGTATGTTATTAGAGTTGGGTATATAAGTGTAACAGATTGGCCTACGTCATATGTTTAATCTGTTTTCTTGGATGTATTTACATTCATTACGATAGCAACCAATAAAATAAAATAACAGATAAAACAAATGATTCGAATGTATAATCTATACTAATGTTATAAAGAGGTAAAATTTGTTTGTTTTTTTTTTTGTTTTTTATGTAGGGGTAATCTCTGAAACTATTGAACCGATTGAAAAAAATAGTTTTACTAATTAAAAGCTACACTATCCCTGAGTAACATAGGCTATAATTCATTTTGATAAAAAACATTTTGTATTTTAATATTTGTAAATTTAGACGTAAAATATTCTTAGGTTAGACTATGTAATTCGTATTTATTACCTTAGCAAACAATTGAAAAAAATCACAGATAAAACAACTGTTTGCTCTAATATTTTCATTAACAGCTGATTTCAAACTTTAATGCATTTATTTATATTTATAACTTTTAGGTTAGGTTTTTATTAAAGTTTAGACATAACCCTTGCTGGTTCTTTTAACCTTTATTATAACTGCTGTTATAAAATATACGAAATAATTTGATTTGAAAATTTAACATTATTTACTATCTTTGGGGCTATTATTAATCCTAAACCTTTATTATAAAGAAAACATAACATGATTATGTGTATAGAAGGTTCCAACGGGGTTGGTGTGTGGAGAAGGCAGGGGTTTTCCCTAGTCTTTAATAGTTTTAGGTTATCCCTAGACTGATAAACAAACAGATAAACAGTTGATTTAAATGACCAGCTTAATAAGACAAAATAATTTCCATCAGATATTTTTTGCCATATAAGTTTACACTTCTTCCGTGTGTTCTTTAAGCACACAATTTTGTTTGCAGTATTTGAATATTAATTAATTGTTCGATACATGAGTAAAATACTTTTTGTTTATTTTTATAAACTTTACTTACGTTTTGTCTATTTGGTAACATAAGAGCGAGATAATAAATATTTTCTATTGCATTTTCCTGAGATTTATTGTCTGTAAGAAATAGTATACTCATTTGTGTTGTTAAGTTACTTTCCAATAGTTCACAGTTTGAGAGTATCTAATTAGTTATTATATTCACCAAAAACTTTATTTAGAGAAACGTGTATTTAAGCTTGGTCATTACTGAGAATCATAATGCATCACTGATTTGCACAACATGACCCCGACTGCGCTGCCATGCTGGTAGCCGTGGGACTACTATAAACTATAATGTCAAACAAGGCAACAAAAGTTGTAGTATATTTTTAAAACAAATTAATTTTAAAATGATCGTAACATATGTAAGCAACGAGAAACCCCTGAGGAAATTATGAAAATGTGTGTGTGTTCTTCCATCAACTTAATTTATGTTATACTCTATTCTTCCACAGTACACTATATAAACAAAGTGAAAATTGATAATATTACACAATTAATACAATTTTTGATTAATTCAACATGTAGTCTTTACAAAAACAAGAGTTTTACAAACAAGTGCAATTTATGTAGCAAAATCTGCGGATATCATTGCACAAATAAATATTATGTTATACAAATGACTAACGAAAACAGGTTAACAATTTTGAATTGCAATTAACATTTTAATTAACATATATATTATGCATTATAAAACTACTATAATTTCAAACATCATTTAAAACTCAAACCACATTTAGCGAAAAATATATCATTTAAAGTAATATTTAAACAAATACAAATATTGACAAAAAACTAGTAATGCAGGTAAATTTGCACAGTTCTACCACAATCACAACACAAGCTAGAGGTTTAAAAAAACTACGTTTTTTTATTATGTAAATCACAAGAACTTGAAATATGATGCAATGATTTAGCCCGGACTCAATTCGTGGATCAAATAAAACATCCAGAAATTAAATAAGTTAATTTTATTGAATAACTCGTAAGGTACTTATGAACAACGGTTTAGTCTTATATTATAATAAAATATTATTTAAAATTGGGTTTTAAATTCATTTTGAATATTAACCTCTTCCCTGTGTCATTTTGCATGCTATATGTTGGTTCCACTTGTGATTCATTTTATTAAAAACAGCGGCAATGAAACAAATATCTATTTCCAAAATAAAAGCAAGAGTAGCTACCATAGACCACTTCCTGAATGTAAAACAATAAGTCTTAGTTATTCAGCTTGTTAATACAATCAAATTCGTGTTTTATAACAAAGTGTCGCGCCAGTTTTCACTGGTAAGTTGTGTAAAATTAACTGTGCAGTGCGACACGAATTGGTTGAGATCGGGAAACGTTGTTACCATCTCTACAGAACAAATAAATAATTTTATAAAAAAATGTTTGGGATAAAAATTTTGGATCTACTAATTATCTACACTTTTTCCGCTGGAAGTTTCTTGTTAACCAAAAAAACGTTTACGCTTATAATAAAATATGTAATGAGTATTGGACATTCGAAAAGTCTACAGTTTGTAACTTTGTAAAGTAAATACTTTTTGCGATATTATTGGTTTATTTTCTCCATCAGCACCGAATTACTCAGCCATAAACATCTTCAAATACGTTTTGGTTTCATGACAAACGTATTAATACAACTGTTCAATATGGAGGTATTGTAAATATGATTAAATAAGTATAAAAACATAACAGGGTAGGGGCTAGTTAATAATTCTAATTGTAAAGTATTTTATTTTATTTGACATACTACGACGTTAAACTGGCATAATCAATGCTGAGCTTATGCTAATTTACAGGAATACTTTAATGAGATGAGATTAATAGTCGTTAGATACTTGACTGAGTAGTACAGTGGGTTTAGCAATGAATGTGTGGCCTACCTTGGTAGAGTAGGTGTTACTCACATCAACTTGTCTGTCGCAAATACAACTTCTATACTCTATAAATGTGTACAAGACGATTGATTATTTTCTAACTGTAATTTATTATACGACTTTACGACACTCGTAGCTCGTTGACGCTTACCAGTGCAGTTTAACAGAATCAGTTACTTAGTCGTAATGATTACATTATCCTTCGTTATAAAAACGTTACTCGAAAGTTGGCATGTTTAATTTTCTTGACAAGAATTTTACAGCAATATGTCTTCGAAAACAGTTAAATGGCCCCGTCTGAGTGTATACTTTATTCAATTTAGAGAATACTTTTAGTGAGGTGCAGTTTTTAGCCGGTTTGATTTCCTAGTTGGGTCATTCTAAAAAAATGTACAGTTCAGGGTACAAATATTTTTAATTTATAATAATTAAAAATTAGTTTAAAACATATATAAATATACTTATTAGAATGTTCCTGATAATATTATGATACTTGTCTAACTTACAAAAAAAAAGGTTTGTTCTAAGTAAAACATTTATCACCACTGTCCAGAAATGATGTCTACAGACGTGATTATTTTTAAATCCAATAAGCCCAGCAACTACAACTTTGAGGTTAGAAGTTTGATTCTTCTGCCCAAGAAATATACAAAATGAAATAAAAATACAGTATAGTTATCCTTATTATATTTTAGAGACAATTATTACCTTCAAATTGTTTGGTAACAGAAGTGTTGCAGTTAAGAATAACGAAACAGCTTATTACTATTTTCTCACCTAATTCTTAGACAAGGAACACACACCCAACACTTTGTTGGAGTTTTTTACTACTAGTGAACGAATGTCTACAGATGTGACTATAAAATGAAAGACACTTTTCATATAAAAATAAAAAGATAATCTGAAATTGGTTTAAATTCGTAAATGTATATTTCATATAACTGTAGATGTTTTATTACCAGAGTTAATTAAATGATGCTAAAAATAAACAAATTAATAAGATTAAGATTCAAATAATGTTTGAAAACATAGCTGGGGACTGTCCACAGAAGTGATTCGACAGAAGTGACTGTCCACCTTCTGTGGGCACAATTTCTGTAAAAAAATATGTAAAATCAAAATTTTACCCGTAAAAGTATGAGTAAGTTTGTTAGTATTTAAACTTTATTTTATAAAGTTATTTTTTAAATATTTCTTTTATTATAATATAGAGAATGGGAGAAACTATAAATTTGTTTGGAGAATGAACCAGTTAGATAAGACAACATACAAATGATAAGTGCAATTAATTTGCTTCATATTTTTTTTTCGTTTGTGTAGGTTCAATATAGGAAGTCAATAACGAGAAAACATCAGGTTTTAAAAACTCAACATCTTGTCTTACATTTTATCTTTAATTTTGACAGAAAATGTGTATTCTTTAATTAATATGGAATTTTATTATTTATAAAAAAAGTCTGTTAATTAATCATAAAATTAACCACTTCGATTTATTTACAAAAAACATTTTGTAAGATGGTGTCTGAAGCAATGCGACTTACCAAGTCAGCCCGATTTATACTCAGAGACGAACTTTTAAAATAAAAAAGAATTCCTTCGCATTTTGGACTCATGTTTTTCACTCTGATAAATATGTTTTAGAAGTATCCAACCGAATTTGTATGCTAAGCGATTGTATCATTTTATTAGCAACTTTTGACTGCACTTTTGCGATCAAGAATATTTAATTTTTACTGTGTAGGATTTACATCCATACAAAACACTAGTATTGAAAATAATATTGATTAAAGACTTTCTATAAACTAGAACTAGTTTTAAAACAGTCTAGAAGGCTCTCTAAACTGACTTAAACTATAGCAACTAAATTTTTACTAACTACTACTAAAATTATAGATTATTAGAACATCCACGAATGGGAATTGACCAAGAGTCCACCGTATTGAAAAATTTACTACAGTTGAAAGATATATAAGTAAAGAATGTCTATCATTAAGCCAGCTACTAAAATAACATTTGATTCTTGGGTAAAATACGTCCTAAGCAAATATTGAATAATTTAAATTACAGATTATGGTATTTATTACGAGGGGCATTCAATAAGTAACGAGACAAATTATTATTGTTCAAAAACGGTTTATTGAATCTGTACAAAATTTTCAGGACATAAAGTTGGCAACCTTGCGATGACAATTTATCAGCTGTTCAATCATATTTTGTCAACATAACCTCAAATTTACTCTGTTAACGATGGAAAGTCCGCTCGAGAATTGCACCGTGGAAGAACAACGTGCCGTGATCAGATTTTTAGTCGCGGAAGGTGAGAAAGGTATTGACATCCACAAAAGAATGTTAAAAGTGTACGGAGATAATTGTTTGAATCGTTCGAACTTTACAAATGGGTAGAACAGTTTCAAAGTGGCCGTACAAAAGTTTCTGACGAGCAACGCAGTGGACGACCGATCGAAGTTCGGACTTCCTCTCTCGAATCTCGGATTGACGAGTTAATTCGGCACAATAGGCGTATCACCATTGAACTGATAAGTGAAAAAGTATACGTGAGTGTTGGAACTGTCCATAACATTATTCATAACAAGCTGCAGTACAAGAAAACCTGTGCGAGATGGTTGCCCAGACAACTCACGGACTTTCAAATCACAACAGAACTTACTTTCACAAAGAAACCCGGCTTCAAATCAGTCAACATTTGAAAAATCGATATTCAACTGAAGGAGAAGGGTTTTTCAAAAGAATTGTAACGTGTGATGAAACATGGATCCACCACTATGAGCCAGAGTCAAAACGACAGAGCCTTGAGTGGAAGCATACGACTTCTCCCATTCAAAAAAAATTCAAGACCCAGCCATCTGCCGGTAAAGTCATGCTTACAGTATTCTGGGATTTTCAGGGGCCAATTTATTGTGATTTTCTTGAAGGCCAAAGAACAATCAACAGACAGTACTACAGTGACATGCTGGAAAACAAGATAAGCCCTGCAATTCGAACGAAACGCCGTGGGCTCTTAACTGAAGGCGTGATTTTGCTTCATGACAACGCCCGTCCACATACGGCACAGCTGACGAAAGAAAAATTTCAGAAACTGGGATGGGAGATCCTTCCACATCAACCCTACAGCCCCGATCTCGCTCCATCAGACTTCCATCTTTTTGGACCCCTTAAAGATGGTCTACGAGGGATACATTTTCAATCCAATGAATAGGTAAAAAATCAGGCGCAAAAGTGGCTTCGAGATTAACCTAAAGAATTTTATGCCAAGGGCATTTACAAATTAGCAGAATGATGGGACAAGTGTAAAAGTGTTGCTGGGGACTATGTTGAAAAGTAACCAAAGTTTTGTACTGATTCAATAAACCGTTTTTGTGCAAAAATAATTTGTCTCGTTACTTATTGAATGACCCTCGTATATGAATTATAGAATATAGTGTAAAATACTTACAAAATAAGTAATAACTAATAAATTATAGTGTAAAATGTCCAAAATAAATATATATTACTATATGTACCATATAATGTACTGTAATATACGTCCTAATCTAACGTGCAAATAGTCTGTTGTTCTTAATCTCCGTTTCTTGGATTAGGTGGTGTTTTTGTCCAGACTAGTTTGATAGAATTTTCAATTGGTAATCATTTATGTCCTATGTATAAACTGTAAATTTATTACCATATGTTTCCAAATCCAAAATGTTGAATTGTTCTAATATACTGCTTCGAAAATTTTACTGTCAAAATTATCTAGTGAATATTTGAATAGTTAACGTATTATATCCATTACTAGTTGTATCATCAATAGTTTGTTAAAGTTAAATAGAACTATTTTAAAACATGTTTTAATTTGAAATACTAAAATGATTACAATTTTAAAGGAAAACTTTTAATGTATACGCATTTAAATTCCAGAGTTTCTCCGCAAATACCCCCACCTCAGAATACAAAAAAAAAAAAAAACAGTTTCGATGGTTTTAAAAATATTCTGTATGTTAAATTATTTATAATAGAGCATGTAACACTTCTTTAAATCTTATTTCCAGAATTCGGGTCTTGAATTTACTGCTTTTGAATAAATAAGCCAATGATACCTCTAGATACCTATACAGATAAACAAATAAAAGAGCACTGTGGCGACAATATCACACTGATTTAAATAAAAACCCGAACCACAAAACAAGGAACAAAAACAATACCTAAACAACTAAATTGTTAGTTATGTTTAATACGTTACCCTTATGTACATTTCGATGACATGGTCATTATCCTCAGAGGGTTTTAACACTACACCTCTCAGTATACATCATCGGTATACAGATAAGTAGTTGTCTTATTACTTTCTTGGATTATAGAAAGCTTTTTATAAACAAAGAGACAGATATTTTACCAGTCTCATAGACTGCCATTTCCAGAGTTGTAAATTATAATAATTTTTTTGTCGTATGGAATTTCTGAAATAGCTTTGCAACATTAAAATATCAAAGGTGTATATTGTATATAGAGGTTAAACTATTTCATCTGTCAGACTCTAAGATTGGTACAGTTCTCAGAAATTCAACTAGTTATCTCAAGAGTCAAAGTAAGCAGTAAACCTTCCAAGTAGTGTTGTGTACTTGATACAAGCGTGGAAGTAACTACCCTGCACCATTGAACTCCGTAATGCATCCGTACAATAATATGCAAACTAATGCAAGTTATCATACGACAACGTTTCCATTTTATAGTTTGTTTGTTGTACAAGATGCACAAAGTAATTTTTTACTCTTTTATAAAATATTGCAATTTTGTTACTTTTATAGAATATATGAGGAAATATGAAGTTTTACAGTTTAAAAAAAATATATAGTAATTATAATTATCTTGAAAAGCTTAACTTTTTTTAGGATGGGTTCTAGAAATTTGTGTTTGTATAAAGTTTTGCTATTACTTTTACTGTTGTAAATCAGTTTTTAGTTTTTTTGTATTTATAGCTCAAAAGGAAAATACAAAACCATTTTAGGATCATTCGTTTCTTTTTCTATCGCAGTAAAATTTTTTACAATACTTTATGATACTATTATTTGACATAGCTATATTACATTCTAACATAAATATTTTCAATAATTGAGACTCACAAACACTTTACTAGACCAAGTAATAATAATATAATAAATAATCATTTGTTCCTTGTTAAATTCGTAATAAAAAATAAATAAATAATATTTTATGATACTGTCAAAATAGTTCTTATTTGAAAGTAAGTTTTTATAATATCAAAACAAATGGTTTTTTACATTTTGATTGGGGGTTTTCAAGATATTCCCGAAAATATTTATCTTAAACTCGTCCAAAACTATTTCCATACTTTTTTTATAAAACCGTTTGTGAAAAAGTTTGGTGTTAAAGCGACTTATATACTTTACAGAAAAAATATAACGAATTCAAATCCCTTCCATCATGACTATTGTTGTTGGAATGGCTCCTTCAGTTTATTGCGTAATGACATGCTGGTGCATTTTGGATTTTAATATATTTTTCTTTTAACTTTCTGGAAGGCTAGCAATAAATAACTTATCACACTAACTCTTGTTTGGTTTATTTATTCTTTAATTTCAGCTATAGTATTTCAGTGTCTTTTTATTTTCTTACGTCTGGTAATAAGTTTTGATATTTTAATTGTATGTTTTTCACTGGCTAGTAAGAGTTATTAAGGGACAATAAATACGTACTCTTGAAATGTTGTATTTTGTATTTTCAAAATTGAAATATTAGTAAATTAAAAGGTATATAATACATTCGTTTCTTTTATTTCAAAAGAAGATTATTTTATTAAATTGTGGACGCAATTTTTCAAGCTGAGAGGGTTTTAAATACCTTTAATTTTATTCACTACATATTTATAATTAAAAATAATTTAAACTAAAATTGCTTTCCTATTTTATGTATACCGTGACTTCAAAATTACTCAAACGTAGTTTGTATTGTAAATCCAAAGACTATATTTATGGGTTAATGTTTTACTAATACCAGAAATGTTTCAACAGTTTTTGTAAAGATAATTTGAAATTAATTAACGATTGCCAATAAACGAAATATTACACAAGCATTGATAAATTCGAATTAATTTCTTATAGTCTTTAATAACAATATGAATAAACTATTCAAATATAACTTTAGTATTTACATCTGTTGCATTGGTAAATACAATTTTTTTTAAAAAACTTCTAAACTGTTTATAAATAAACTATTTCAAAAATAGTATAATTTTTGTCCAGGTTGATTAACCGTGTGGACTAAAATTCAAAGCTGGTTTTAGCTAAGTTAAAGCGATAATAGCTTCCAAGTTATCTCTTAAAATGCATCGTCTTAAAGTGTTTGTTTTCGGTACATTTATGAAATACTAGCTGACCCGTACGGCGTTGCCCGTGGTTGTTGGTATTTTCAGTCTTTTTAACGTAATTGTATTCTTTTTAAGTGTTCAGTCAGTGAGTGGTATTTGGCTTTTATATATATAGATCTTAAATAATAAAAGCACTATTGTCATAATAATAAAAGATCTGAAATTATGATTTTAGTAACTTTGATGCACAAACCCCCCTAAAATTTCGAATTTTTTCAAACCCTTTCTTATTAAGCACCTATGGCCCTAGAGGAAGCTACATACCAAATTTCATTCCAATAAATTCGGAAGTTTTGAAGAAATCGTTTTTTTAACAACTTTGATCCCCCCAAACCCCCCCGAAAATTTCGAATTTTTTCAAACCCTTTCTTAGTGAACACCTATTACGCTAGAGGAAGCTACATACCAAATTTCATTCCAATCCATTCGGTAGTTTTGAAGAAGTCGTTTTTTATTAATTTTGATCCACCCAAACCCCCCCTAAAATTTCAAATTTTTTCAAACCCTTTCTTAGTGAGCACCTATGGCCCTACAGGAAGCTACATACCAAATTTCATTCCAATCCGTTCGGTAGTTTTTGAGAAATCGTGATGAGTGAGTCAGTGGGTTTTTGCTTTTATATATATAGATAGTATACTGCATATTTAGTTGAGCACTACATAAATAATTTAGACATTAAATGCTTGTTTATTATAATATTTAATCATGACTGCTTCAACTAGGGATAATAAATAAAGCTACAATTATCTATAACAAACAAATATTATATTTGAAATATCGAATACCAATACATCTAAACAAATTATAGTTTATATTATTATTATTATAAAATGTAAGATTTGTTTTGTAAAGCCATTAAAATAACAACACAATCTGGATTAATGTAGTAATTTTGTTTGTAAATAGATAAACATGCCGAACATTATTATATACATTATTAACGGTTAGATAAAAAAATTAACGTGTTACGCTGTTAGGATGTATAATATCGTTCGATCTGTACTCGACTGGTGCTTAAGCCTTGTTGAGAGAAATTTGTGTCAGCTCATCTTGAGTGCAGTCGCTAGTTTAATTAAGAAGAGGAAAGATTTAATGCAAATTGTTAATTAAAAAAATTAATATTTTATTCTAGACTTGGTAAATACAATTTACTCAGAATTAAGATTGTTTTAACAGTTTAATCCTTATCTTTTTCACAGTTTTAAAACACACAAATATGGTATAAAGAAAGTTATTTTACCCTAGAATTAACAAATATATACTTTAGTTTTTCACTTTTCTTTTTATAGTTTAGCATTATACCAAACCATTTTATTTTAACTAATCCCAAACCTCTTTACACAACCGAAATATGAAATAATTTGTCTCTCTGACACAAGATCACTATCAAAGGCATCACAATGAAATTATATGGTTGTAAAATCTATACATATTATAATATTCATAACACAAACAAATATTTTACTATCAATTTTAGGAACCAAACTAAGTACAATTTCCTAAACGGTTTCAAATCATAATCAGAACTAAAAAATACGTCTCAATGAATTTTGCATGGCCAAAGTTTGGTTCCGAATTTTGTTTAAGTACTGCAGCAATTTAAAAAAAAATAATAATAATGATACCTGTTACATTAGAAGTTTATGATTATAATTTATAGAAAGGTATAATGATTTTAAATGTTTTGTAAACATTTATGAATTTTAAGTTAATTCAAAAGTTTCTTAAAGTCTATGAATTAAGTGGATTATTGTTAATTATTTATTCCCGCAATGTTAATTTGTATTGTTTATATATGATTAGTATAGTAAGTTAAGAATTCGATGTGTTATTAAATCATGTGAAATTTGTAGTCAGATCCCTTGCCTATGATCGAGACAACCACTTTCCTGTTTTTAACTAGATTTTGTCAAAAACGCTTTTTATGTGACGCTGTTATTCAGACCGGTATATAGTTGGAAGTCAATTGGGCGATTACAACTCTGACTGCCATTGGATGATGTTTAGTACTAATTTAAATGATTCCTTCTCGTTATAACTAGTCAATAAATTGTAAATATAAGGTATTTAAACAAACATTTTTATAGATATATTTCGGTAGTAGGTATTTTAGTATTGGTATCGGTTAACATGCACAACATGAACTTACATGACTAAAACGTATTGTAGGTGATAGTTATGACTACTAATTATAATGTATTTAAACTAAATATACTTTATATAATTATTTAAATGAAATTGTGTTAAAAAATTACCACTTATTATATACAATGGCTGATTGAAACCCCGAACCTCAAATAGAAGGAACGAAAAACAATTTAACAGAACAATTTAATGAAAAGTTATGTTTATTGTACTACCCTTATACACATTTCAATGACATAGTCATCATTCTCAGAGACTCGGTGGGTTTTTACACTCCAGCCCTATGTGGTTCGGGGTTTCATTCAATGATTGTGAATTTGTCGCCACAGTGCTATTCAACATGTGTCACTATAATTATATGTTTATAATTAAATGTTAATTATTTAAAAAATTCTAACAATAAGCACACATTTACATGATAATTATTAAATTTAAATTTCGAGTTTTAATTCTTGTTTTTCATATCGAATTTTATAGTAATAAGTGTTGATTAAGTTTTACGATTTTAACTTCTTTGTGTGTTGGAGAGAGTGCGTAAGAGATTAAATTTGGGTGTATGTGCAAGAGTGAGAGAAAGAATGATTGAGACCTTTAATTATACATTATTTTTGAAGGCTGCCGTGAGACAAAATGTAGTATGGATTGTTATTTTGAGACTTATAACTGTACCATCAAAGTGACTCTCCTAGCCATTAATACTGGATAGTACGACTGAGCATTATTCCAAACAATTGTATTTCATGTACAACTTTATAAACAACACAAATCATTTTATTTCTCATAGCTACAAAACCATCTGGGTGAAAACCATCGTTGCAAATTTAGGGAAGCAAGATAAATGCTAGTGGTTTAACACTGAGCTATAAAATTATACCAAGTTACGAACCATACTCCAGAATAATTAATATGATTTCATATTTTCCAATTTCAAATTGGTCCACTGAAAGTATAATCTCTTAAACTAAAATAAACTTGCAGTTATTGAAAATAATGATATTTAAATAATATTTGATTAATTAGTTAATGTTTAACACAATATAAGTGCTTAGTGTAGCGATTTATTAAATATATAGTAACCCATATATAAAAACTATTAGAACGTAAGTATTGTTATGTCCCTAAGTATATGGGCATACCATATTGAATAGAACTGTAATAAGAATGCTAAACAATCTTACTAACAAAAACTACAATCTCTCCAATAATAGGACCCCCCCATGCTTTCTTGGGGTCTAAAGATCGTTTTAATCAACATTAATTTTCAAATTTCGTTGTTATAGGTTTGATTTTATGAATTGGATATTTAATTTATATTTATTTAGTGTTGTATACATGTATAGGCTACGAATTCATAACTTATCAGTTTTCCATATTATATTATCTATTTGTATTCTAACCTGTCCTTCGTATTATCATCATCAAGTTATAATGTATCAAGGTAAATAATTTTGTTAGTTTAGTAATATTGGATAAAATAAACGGTGTTTATGAGAGCTGATATAAATCCAAGGAGGAAATGACCTCTACTAGGCGTAGTGGGTGGGTCCATGGCGATTGGTTAAATGACAAGTAAGCTTGAAATCATCCTACGTTAGTGTTGGAAGTAATATTAGTTTTTATGAATTGACGAGGTAGGGCGAACACTCAAAGTTGGCTAGTACTAAAACTAAAACTGAATTGCCTATCAAAACTGCAGAAACTAGGCTGTTAAGAATTTTAAATTTCATGATATTTTTTGTAATAAGCATCTGTAAATCCAGGATGCATACAAGCGTAGATAAATATGCATTTTTTATTGAAGTTTTAGCTTTAGTTTTGGATAAGCAAAGACAGACTTGGGATATGACAGGCTAATGTTACGAACTGTACATTCCCTCCTACTGATCACAAGCGTATGTACGTTGTAATGCAAAAATGTACTTATATGAAATTAAAATATTTCTACCCATTCCAACAATAATATTTTACCTTACATAAGATTAGTATTTATTTTTTTCTATTAAAAACAAACATAAACATGAAAAGTAAAAATAATATTCTAAATTTCAGTACTTTGAAAAGAACTACATAAACAAGATTCATAAACAGTTAAACCAAAATCAAATAGTTGCATTAGTGTCTAATATACTTAAAAGATTACTTTCAGTTAATCTCTTTCAAACTAGATAAACCGTTAAAATAGTTTGTAGAGAGAAGAATCACAGAATGCTTTTATCATCAATCAGACTCTGTCTCATTTAATGTGAACTTTTAGCTGATTGTTTGAAGTCTCTTGGTTTTCTAACACTTTAAAAACTAGCGTTATACCATTCGTCACACAGTTCTTCTATTTTAAAACACTACAAAATGTATGTTCAATTAACTAATTTTATAATTGAATTCTTTAAATTCATATAACGTTTGTTATAATGATTTCATTAACGTAACAATTATGTGTGTACTAACTCGTTTATTATATCTTACTAAGACAAAAATACTAGCTGATATCTGATCGATAATGTATTTTTTAATAACAATAATAATATGCATTTCTTCAAATTCAAATTAAACACATTCTTGACGTTTAGTCACTAAACATAATATTGCATAAAAACATTTCAGAACAGTTGCCAAAAATAAAATAGGAACCTTATATACAGTTTCATTCGTATATAGTGAACAAACGAATCTCTTTAATATTGAGTTTATTCACTGAAACCCCACTATTTTAGACCTAATAATTTTAATTGTAAACATAGTTATAAAACCTGAAACTTTGTCTTAGTAAGGATATTTTTAGAGTATCATTTGTGAAAAAATACATTTTTAGGGGTTGATTAGAAAGGGTAAAGATTTTGTCAGTATTGTTCAATGGGGGGGGGGGGCCTGAAAAAGTGGTAAAAATCTACACCCGATAGGCTATGTTCAGTAGAAGGCGAGTTATTTACTGTTTCAAAACGCTGAAAATTATTACAGAATGGTTTATTATTTCTTAAAAATGTTTTTTGTTCATAATTCAAAATTAATTAGTCAATTCAATTGGGGAATGAGGTCACGTATGTCCTCATTATCATTATTTCAGTTCAGTTGAACTATTTGTTACTGATTCTAAATTCAAAAACACTAGGCCTATTTGTAAAATTTTTATAAATTAGCTGATTTCACCCATCATCTGTAATACTAAAACAAAACCCAGCGTAGATTATACTTTGGGGTTATGTTTACAAATTCAATCATTAAAATGTTCTTGTGAAGTTGATATTTTTAAAATATGAGGAGTTATCGAACTAATGTATGCTATAATACGTTATAAGATTTGCTTTGAGGTTATAAACTGTGTATAAATACAACCTTTTGTCATCAATATATTCGTTTGTACGAATTTTAGCTTCGGAAACATTCGTACATCTTCGTATAACATATAAACATATTTCATTATTAAATTTTGCATAGTATTATTAATAACTTCTAAATAATTTAATCTATAAATATGAAATAAAAACAAATTAAAAGATAATATTTGTATCTTTCTTTAAGGGGAGTCGAACAATAAAAATTCGATAAATATTCAATTTAAATTTTTTTTGTCTAAATGTATTTTATAGTTTATTAGATTTTTTTAAGACTAGTTGTATTCAAATCGGACAAGTATTTTCTTATTTACGGCATATTTTGTAAAAGGATTCATGGCCGTTTTTAGCTTGAGGTAGCGCGCTCATTTTCAGCACGCTCTCAAATGAAACACTGTTATAGAAACCATAATGAACACCTGCATTTACCTCGTACTATGGAGCTATTTTTAAAGATTTAGCTCACCCTGACTTGCTAAAAAGATGTCTTCATGGAGGCACCCAAAACGCTTGTGAATCTTTGAACAACCTCATTTCGTCTAGGCTATCTAAAACCACCTTCATTCTCAAAAATACGTTAGAATTTGGTATTTGTGACGCAATAGCTACATACAATGAGGGAAACATTGTTAAATGTCAAATTTTGTGCAAATTAGGCATCAATCCTGCAAAGCAGGAAACTTTCGATAAGTTACGAATTATGAAGGCAGATAGGGCCGTCAAAGAATTTGAAAAAAAAAGCAGACAGAAGAGAATATTAGCAAAAAGAAAACTGGAAGATGAAATTGAGTTGAGGAGCAAGAAGACCCAAACAACCATGATTATGGAGCTGGAATGTATTACAGGTTAATTATAGTCATTTTAGTTCATAATTAATTAGTCATTTTCAAATTTGTCACTCGTTTTCCGAAAGTTGTGATTTTTCTAACTTAAAGTACTTTATTTTGGGAACCATTAGAGATATCTTCTTAATTTTTTTTAATTTTTTCATCATCCTAGGAGCACTTTTAAGCACAGGAAATATTCCTACATAGAATAACTTAGGTTTTATATGTGTTTAAATGTGATTGTACATGAAAAAACATTAATAAAAAACAGAGAAAGATTTTTAAATTGCCTGTGCTTAAAATGTGGTCCTAAAACAGAAGCTCAAATTAAAAAAAAAATCAATATGATATCTCCACTGGTTCTCAAGAAAAAGATGCTTAAAGTTGTACAAATTAACATGGGGTTTATAGGACGGTCCAACTCCCCTTAAATATATAATAATGTTAAATAAAACATTTTAACAAATAGGCCTACAGTTGTATAATCCTTGCAGTTATACACTTTTACCGAGTTAAAAATCCCTGTCGGCATAGTTACGTAACCCTAGATAAAGTCTGTTGTTTTTAAGAAAAATATAGAGTTCGGCAGAAAAATAAACCATGTTACGAGGGTTACTAATTAAAATAAAAACAAATAAACTCCTTAAAAAAAGTGTTTTGCCAACTTAAAGCCTTATAAATAGTTATTTACTTTCTGGTTGACTTCACCGTTCTACCATGCGATAAGTGTAGTAAATGGTTGAGATAAGACGTATGACACATTAATTAATTGTGCCTCCATTTTTATTTAACACAAATTTTAACGAGTCAGATATTAGAAATAATAAACAATAAAAAGTGTTTTAGTTATTTACAGCAAATTATAAACAAAATGTAAAAAAAAAATATACAAAACTCATCAAGAAAACTTCAAGATTTATTATTTATATTTCACTTCAAGTAGCAAATATTAAAAAATATTTCTATTATTATATTAAATTATTATAAATAATAAAATGTTTCGTTATTGATTCCTAAAATTAATTGTATCTAAAGAATTAACAAACGCTTGGAAAAATAGTAAATACAACTCCAACCTCTACGAAGTCCTGCTGAATGGAGATAAAGCAATTTTATTGCAATATCTCGTATTGATGGAGTTTTTCTCTTTCTCCTTCATGCAAAAAGATGTGATATTATGTCCCAAAAACAACCCTTTTGTAAACATTTGCCCACAAGAAAACCTCCACAGCAGAAAAAAGAATTAATATGAATGAAATCCTGCCAAAGGAGCATGTTCAGGGCTTCGCGCCTCGGTCTTGATGTGCACTTAGAAACCTGCGTAAAATAGTTAATTTCTTTCATCGCTGATATGATTGACGGAGAGCTTCAAAATTCTTTCAACGTTGTTTGGCGTTGAGCTTGATATTTCATTCAACGCTGTTTAGCGTGGAGCTATTATAACGGAAGTAGAGGACGAGGAGACAAGATTACTTGGATTCAGAGATTATACTAACAAAGCTACAAGAATGAAATATACGATATATAAGACTTAGTACATTTTGTAGATAGAATATTAAACTTATGTACATAAACAAGATTTATTTAAATAAAAACCGGGACTTTTGTTACTTTGATCAGTTGTAAAGAGTGTTTTTAGTAAATGATCATTTGCAAAAAAAAATATCAAAAATAAAAATAGGTACCTAAATAAATACTAAATAAGTAAATAATACCTAAATATTTCTGTTTCAAATCGGTACCCCTTAAACAGACCTTAAAATTGATGAAGCATCCTAGACCTAAAGTAATTTATTTTAGCTTTGCGTAATTGGTCTTTATTTATTTATTTTTTCAATTTTCTTTATTGAATTAACTAATGTTTTGAGGTTAAAGAATCAAATCAATGCTATCTCGCAAAAGGTATATATTTCCTTAGTAGATTTACAAACATTTTACGAAATAACCATTCAATTCATTGTGGATCAATGGGATCACAATTTGAAGCCAAGCAATCTTGTCTCCTCGTCCCATACTTCCGTTATAATAGTTCCCCGCTAAACAGCGTTGAAACAAATTCCAAACTCTCCCTAAATAACGTTGAAAGAATTGTGAAGCTCTCCGTCAATCAAATCAGCGATCAAAGAAATTACCTATTTTACACAGGTTTCTATGTGCACATTAAGCCCGAGGCGCGAAGCACTGAACATGTGCTCATTTGGCGGGATTTCATTCATATCAATTCTTTTTTCTGCTCTGGAGGTTTTCTTGTGGGCAAATTTTTACAAAAGGGTTGTTTTTAGGACATTATAATCAGTGGTTAAAAGATAAAAATTTCAAAAATGCATAATTTCCCTTTGGTCGACACAGTACCAATAAAAATAATCGCATTTTCCTGATATTGGATTTGTAATCTTTTATGAAAATTTTATCATTCTATCTCATTCTAGCCTTCAGATACGCCTATATTTATTGAATCTAATCTAAAGATTTGGGAACAAATATAGAAAGAATTTACCGGTATATTGAAGCATGGTGAACAACTTGGATAAAAAATATAAGTGACTTACTTATAAAAGTATTTAATGGATGTTGGGTATTTAAAAGTATAAGTAAATTGGACGTACATTTTTCCCTCTCCCACATTGCTTATCAAGAAGTCTTCTGTATTTTTTATGAAAACTTCAACATTATTTATAAGAACCATAAGCCCCAACAAATAAACCTTATTTACAACCTAATAATGTTTTGCATTATGATTTCATTTATATTTGATCATAAGTAAATGAACTGTTTAAAACGTCACCTTGAGCTGGCTTTTAAAATGCCACCTAGTTCATTTCCCTTGAACCAAATCGAGTCAGGTATTTTATTTGCTAAGCACATAATTAGATCGTAAATAGGGAGCAATAACGAATTATCAGTCCCGTATTGTTACGCTTAAAACGTGACGTCGGAGTAATTGAAGTTTTGAAAAGTTGCCAAGATATGAGTGTACGGAACACACCTTACGGTCTAGATAGTGTTACATTGTTGCAATGCACAGCATTCAAAAGTACTATTTAATAATAGTTTAACTCGGTTGAACAAGTTTTAATACTACAGAGTTTTTACGAGATAATTGTTTTGCATACAAAATACAGCTTCGTCATTCTTGTAGTACATTACATACTAGTTCCAATAAGATACGTCGCAGTCCCTTTACTACGAGTAGTTGTAGCACTTGGATTTAACAAAACCAGACAAAATATAATCAAATGAAAATAAATATTTAATTACATTTTAGTGAGTATATTGTATGATTATTATATGATATGTTCAATGGAATGGTTATCGAGTGATCGTGAAGATATGGCGAGATTTATATAACTAATTCTAAATGTAAAAAGTGAAGGAAAATATCATATAAAGATAGTTAAAACTATTAGGATATTTACGTATGTCCATAATTTTAATAAAAAAATTATAACTGTCCGATAACACTACAAGTATTTTTATTAGTTTGTCTACAGTCCTTTAGTGTAAACGGATGTTCAGCGCTGTAGAACACAGTCGGCATCATATGGTTAGATACAAAAACCTAATACATACCTCTATCAATGAAGTCGTTTGATAAACTCAACGACCTTTTTGACGGCTTCAACATACGAAACCAATCTATTTCAGTTTTCCTGGATATATCAAAAGCGTTTGAAAAAGTATGGCACGAAGGCCTGCTTTACAAACTAGCCCCCAGCCCAGTTCCTCCATGCTATGTACATCTCATACGCTCATACCATAAGCTCGTAGATGGTTCCAGGTTGCTGTCGAAGGTACACTTTCCACTCCTAGACCATCGAGGCAGGAGTTCCCCAAGGCTCAGTTCTTGGTCCGTTACTGTACCTTCTATACACTAACGATATCCCAGTCATCCCCAAAGTATCACTGCTGATGACAGCGAGTTTACATACATACGTACGCCGTAACCAAAGATTATAGCGCATGAGCAAGGTTGAATTGATTGATTTCTTATTTAACATAAAATATAACAGCTGATTTCTTCCATCAGATGCTTTAATACTTCAACATACTACAATAAATACAAATAATATCCTTACTTACTTATCTAGTATGTACAACACGTTAAAATAAACCTAATTCCAGAATATTATGTTCTTTTTTCAAATAAAATATTGTAAATAAATACCAAATATTTTAATTGAGAGAAGAAAATATTAGCCTTGAATAAAATTAATTAAATTAGATGGTTTATATTTGGTTATCTGGGTATAAAGAACAGTGATACTTTTCATTTGTTATCTTGACATTGAATTCTGTAGAAATTAAATGATTACTAAAAGTATATGGTTTTGTTTTTACCTAGTTATTGCTTAGAACTTTATAAATTATAGACATTTTTAATTGTCCTATGTTACATTGCAGTAGCAATTCTTACAAAACATATTATAATTTATTATATATAATGTGTTATATAAAATATTATAAATGTATTTTGGTATTTAAATATCAGATTTTTATTTTTAAAAGTACAATTTGCTGAGGTGCAATTGTTCTTCATAATAAACAGTAGATTTTGTTGTACTGAATTACTAAAGTGACAACATCGTACATTGACTTTAAATGGGTACAAAACACAATGAATTCAAACCTCTACTGTTTGATACGTTATAAATAAATTGTATATACCGACTTATAGATAAATAATTTGCCTGAATGCAAACAATCTGTATCGAAGCAGCACACCGCAAGACCAACCTTGAGGACCGCAGTGGATGACCTTATCGCCGCAACAATGCCACCAATCATTGGATCAGTGTACCGGTTTTCTTGCATTTTAAATTGCATTCAATACGTTATGTTTTGTTCGCTTTCGTCTCGACGTAAGGTTACTTAGGCGACCATAGGTTAGCGTTCTTTACAGATTGTGAATATATTTTAGTTTTACTTTTGTATAGTTTTATATATTTTGTAGAATAAATCAATTAAACACATTTTTTTATAAGGTCAACTAATTTTGTTAAGTTACAACCCACAAATTGCTTTGCATAATTATGCGTTCTATTTGCTAACAGTTATATATTTAAATTTTACCTAGTGGTAACAAAATTATAATACCTATAAACTACATAACTAAAGGAAATAGAGTAAATTACTTAAATTCTCAGTTACATTAAAAGCTCAGTTTTATGAGAAAAACAAGCAACAAATTATTACGAATTTTCCAATACAATTTTTCTCGTAAAATTTGTCAATAAGTTTTGATCTTATATCGTACAATTTTGAGTGAACGAGATAAAATATATACTTATCTTCGAATGTAGTCGACTCATGAGTCAATAGGTTTAAATATAGCGTGTAAGTGTTTTCTGTTTATGTGTAACTATGTGTAAGTGTTTGTGTAATATGACGATGAAAACCATAAAAAGAGACTTTAAAATGGCTGAATAGCCAAAACGGTCCTATATTAAATAATTATTAGTACATCAATATTCGGAATAGCAACTAACAATTGTTTTAATACAAAACATATATCTTATAAAGAGTATATTTTGTTTGATTAATGTCTTTACTTTATGCCAGTTAGACTAATGAAGATTTGATAGTAGCGTAACACACTTAAACTGAAAGCCAGTAATTAAGTTCGAACTTCGTAACTGTGTTAGAGGTTTGAAGTAGTGTATCAAACTTGAATGACTACGCTAACCACTGCACCCCATGCAGGCTCTCTTTAAAGAATGTAATGGTAAGTACTAACAAAAATACATGTAATAATAATAATTATATAACAAAGGCATTGAGAATTAGAAACTGTGGGATGTAGAAAAATAACTTTGGTAATGTATTAATTGATTATAATTGTATTTTATCAATTCATTGTTTAAAAGAAATTAATATTTATTTGTAGTTTTATTAACAGTTACCCATATTTGTCATGATAATGCAATACATTATTTAAGTTCTATTTAGTTACTGGAATTGTAATTAATTTTAAATGATTGTACTGTAAAATGTGTTATTTCTTTGAAAAGTCTAAAAATAGGAGTAGGCGTGGCTAGTAGCAATCGTCAGAAGGCATTCCAATAATACGACGAGACTTCGTATAAAATGGATTGTCGTACGATGCTCAGTGTGCAAAAACAGTCTGAGTATACTTCTTCATATCATATTGGGCTTAGTCTAAAGCTGTATGTCAATGCATATACAAAGAGAAAAATATACTTTTCGCATTCATGGGTTATCTGTGATTCTATTCTTGCGATATCTTTCATAATCTTATTTTTATAATATCACGTATAAACTAAATCATGTATAACTTTATTATTTAATGTATGTCATGTTCTTACAAAGTGTTTAAACATTAACACCTTTTGCTAAAAAAAACATTTAGTTTTCACCATAATGCCAAAGTAAACTATATTATTCTCTTTCATAGAGTTATAGCAGAACTTCTATGATGAACACTACTGATGTTCTTGAGTTTAGGTGAAGTACTTTACTTGTGTTGTGAATTTAAATATTCCCCTCTAGTTTGTTTTAGTTCTGTATTATGTCACTGTCTATTATTCAATAAAACGTAATTTTGGTACTGTTTATTTTAGTTACTCAGAATTAATTAATGAAATGAGTGAGCATTAATATTTTAAAGTAAAGTCTTAAGGGTCTTTTCTGTTATATCCCGCATTTACAAATTATTTTCTGTAGAATGAGGATTAATCGGGATAGAACTAAAATGTGAAATATAATATTTACTCATCATTTAAACTTATAATTGTTGGGAAAAAAAATAATAAACAATTTTTAAACACGCGCAACTTTACTATTCGACTCTAGGCTAACCTATGGCAACAGAAATGCAAACATATTTAAAAAAATACCTAAAAGGATCTAACCTAACCTATTTAGTCACAGTATGTTTACCTGTATTCAACATTAAACAGTAAAATGTAAAACAAAGTCGTTGTCTGCAAAAATATTAGGCTAGAGTCGAATAGTAAAGTTACGCGTTTGCGATAACCCTTATCTAATATCAACAAAAACTGGAAACTGCCTTCCTTATATGTTATGGCCTAGTTTTAAATAGTTATTTGGACATTCCCGATTAATCCTCATTCTACAGAAAATAGTTTGGGAATAAATAGGCCTAGTTTGTAAATGCGGGGATATAACAGAAAAGGCCCAGTCTTAACTTTTCGTAGGCCTAAATCAGCCTCAGATAAAATATATTACATATTATTTTCTATTCGTTACTTAAACAAATTAAAAGTTGATTAAATAATTTATAAAAAGTCAAAATCTGAATAATAACAAATGAGATTCGTGTGTCTTTGATATCCAAGTCAACGTATTATAATTAAGCTTAATTACTTACTTTATTTCCGTCACGTGACTTTCTTCTCTCTTTTATATGACGCGTTTCGGAGATTTACTCCATCATCAGACACTTATCACTCTTGCGAGGCCGTTAAACATTACACAAAAAACTCACAAACACAAACATTGAGTACATATTAAAAAACCTTTTCTTGGAGTTGTCCTTGGACCACCATACGGGATGCATCCCACGCGTAAAAAGTTGTTTAATATGTACTCAATGTTTGTGTTTATGTGTTTTTTGAGTAATGTTTAACGGCCTCGTAAGAGTAATAACTGTTTGATGATGGAGTAAACCTCCGAAACGCTTCATATAAAAGAGAGAAGAAAGTCACTTGTTGGAAATAAAATAAGTAATTAAGCGCAATAAGAAATAAGGTGAATAGGGCTTACAAGTATATTTGTAAAAATATTTCAGAAATTAATATCTTTTTATCTTTGCCACCTTTAAATACAGATTGTATAAGATTAACTTTAATAATTGTTAGTGATATTATAAAGCGAAATAAAATGTTTAATTTTTTTCTCAAACTACGTTTAGGAAGTTGTAATAAAAATAGTATACTTGTTGATTAAACTTATAGTTGGCAAAAATAACGAAACAATAGGTCTAATAATTAAATTTGTTTTTTTAAACATTTCTGTGAGTAACATTAGATGATAATGCAAACAAAACGTACAAGAAAGTTTAGTTTAGTAAGACGAGAATAATTTTATACAAATAACACCTTAAACACGCAGAGGAATTTCCAGTGAATAAAGTATTCAAAAAATATATTAGCAAAAAAAGACGGGGGAAACTGTCTGGGACGCACAAAGAAAGACTTGAGGTAGGGTCGACCCGAAATCTAAGAATCTTGATTCCAGTAGAAACAAAGAACCGCCATTTTGTTGATTGTACTTAGTACTTTTCATTAGCTGCGCTGGCATTCACATCGCATGTCTTTCTAAAACAATAGCAGCTTTATAACGAACATGGGCTTTAATGGGGAGTACCGAGTCTCAAATGTGTTCTCAATAGGTATTGAGCGCGACGTTGCAGCTAATATTAGGCCAGCGTCAATAAGGAGCATGCTTAATAATAATAATACGGGTTTGACCACTGTTGTATACTACTGACTAAACTCATAGATTTCTCAATACAGTTGTTTCATGTTTTAATAATAAAACTACATTATAACTAACGAATAATAATTTTAAAGTTTTCAATATTTTTTATAGTTATTTATTTTTAATAAATTTAGAATTATTTTTATATGTTTTCGACATTTGTATTACTTTGTAGTCTATAAGTAAGTTATACAAAATATACAAGGCATTTATAAATGTTGAATATTTCAAGAGGGCAACATCTTATTAATCGTCCTACAAATTCAACCAGGAGTACTTCCAGCTAGATGGGTGTTTTAGGAATGTTTGTTTGGTGTGTTTTGAGAAAACTTGTTTTATCTTAAAACATACAGACTACCAATGATTAAAAAACAAAACAACATTAAAACTTTGCCAGAATAGAATTAAAATGCACTTAAAAATCAATTTTGACATAACAAATTTATAAATTGAAAAGTACAAAACATCAATACTCTGTCTAGAACATAACGCACACAGAAAGAAAGTAATCACCCTTACACGTGTGCGGGAGTTATCCTAACACACATCCATATATACAGGCAAACGAACGGTCTGTAATTATTTCATTAAAATAAAATAAATTTATTTTTAATTTAAAATAAATTAAAATGTTCCTATACATAATCATTAATCCATTCGAGCTCAGACATACTTATATGTAATCCACCTAACTAGATACTACATTATTATTCATACCTCTATTCATTTACATTTTTTACTCTGTTCAGTCATTTCATACTTCTAAACATATTTTCCCACAGGAGAAAGAGAACATGACCAAGAATGTTTTAAATTTAAAATGTACAATAGCAGAGACATTCTTTAAATATAAAAGCAATATATTAACATTACAAATCTATTGCTAAGTTGTATTGTTTGGACTCCGTGATTTATCACAGCCCCTTCATTACCACTTAACCTATAAGAAATTGTTAACACTTTATAACATAGAGATAGCGAAGAGAAATTAGTTTGCCATTTAGCATGGGAAGGAATTAAAACCCCGAATTTGTATACAACATACCACAGAAATATATTTTTGAGACTAATTAATGGAATTAAGTGTAGTTTATAGATACTTCCCAAAAAGATAAACCGTAAGCCAAATTAGAATACACTAATGGAAAGTAAACTTGTCACTGTATTTGTTATTAGCCCATTCAAATGTTACACAAAAAATGCGTGAACTTACATTAAATAGAGCATTAATGATTTTTGGAGAGGTGTTTCGGATAATTACTGGGACTACAAATCCAGATTTGCAACAATCAAAAACCTGTGCTCGCAGAATGGTGGTTGAAAAACTGTGATTTTTTCGAACTTTTTTCGGTTTTTGTAAAATATCTCCTAAACTATGCGTTTTGTGGAAAAATGTGTTCTTAGCTTTTTAAAAGTATATTAAATTTACTACAAAATTGTTTTTGTAAGTTAAATAGTTATGGAGATACGGCTTTTCAAAGATTGACCTTTTTTTCCAAAAATTTAAAATTTTAAGTTTTTTGTATGTTTCTAGGTGGATACCGGCAAAATGACACATCTTACAGAAAAGTCAAGAATATGGAAGTTATAGGGAATTCAATAAGCTTTAATTTGAGCTAAGGCTGGTCCTTGTAGCTCAGATAGTCTCATCGAAAATGACAAAAAGATGGAAAAATGCTTTTTTTAGGAGAAAGTTGAGTAAGTCGTTTACTACACAATCACCTTAATTAATGGAGTTTTTCATAAAATTTTAGCGGAAAATGTTGTATAAACAAGTTGAGAAAGTTTACTGTGGTTTTTATAGTAATTGAAGAACTTTTGAAAAGGGTTAGCTCAGACGAAATGAACTTGTAGGGAGTGAATGTTAAATAGTGAATTTTTCTCAAAAACAATAATTGTTGTGTTTTATCCAATTTCAAGAAATATTTAGTGCATTCTCGAATAGTCACAAAACTGGCTACTGCAGCCAAAGCTAACTTAAGCGAAACTTGAATAGTCACAAAACTGGCTACTGCAGCTAAAGCTAACTTAAGCGGAACTTGAATAGAAACTAATTAAAAATGGAAAAGTTTATAAACATTGTTTTACATATATTTAGGAAAAATCTATTATAACTAAATCATAGACTCAAGAAATGAAGGTCTTGTTAGATTTCTATTTGCAACTGACTTAAATCCTAAAGTGCTTAAGCCAGAGCAGTATCATCAAACAAAGGCTGTTACAATGTCATTTGAAGTACACCAAAAGTCAATAAATGCCGTGAACTCTTTGAGGAACCATTATTAACAAACTAATTCCTATTTTTAAGGTAAGACCAAAACCAAGACAAGACCATCTATCTTATTCTAGCTGATTCTAACTTTTTAGCCAAGAGCTCATGATTAACTGTATCGAATGCTTCTTGACAGCGAAAAACAATCCTGATACCTTCACTAATAAATTCAAATGAGACATAAAACCATGTAATGCTAATTTAGAGCTAAGTCACTGCCTGAATCCAAAATGACTAGCATGGACAACAATTTGATAGAGTTGCGCATAGAGAGAGTTTGCGGAAATGTTACTCTGATTGGATCTAGACGAGATTCCGTTGTAAATATAATCTTCAGTAATAACTTAACTTTGCGTTTAAGTAATTAGGTGAATATGCTCAACTGCATGATTTGGTGCTGTAAAAATCCACGCCAATCCTCGGAACTAGTACATGACAGCAATAAAGTTATCCTTTTGGGCCTTAAGCATGACCAAAGGTTACATTCTCCTTTTTTTAAATAACAAACAAAATACATATTTATATATCATTGAAAACTCGTTTTAGGTCACCGATTGTAACAAAACATTTATTATTATTTGAAAATTAACTAAGATTTCAAAATATTTAAGACTATATTGAAAAAATACAAACGAATTGAGTAAGGTCAAATGAATTATTGTAAATAATTTTTTAGTAATATACCTTTTGTTTTCCTTATTTAAGCTATACTAAAATATGTATATTTTTGTTGTCATATTATTTAAATTTTCTTAAATTTATTAAGGAAATCACCAAAATATAGACCAACACGAATGAAATAGCATGGTGTGTTATCAGAAATGGGTTACACCAAAATGGTTTGAACTTTTGTTATGTGTTCACCATGCACTGGTTTCGCTAATATCAATAAAAGTCCAGTAATATTAGAAATATTCCAGGTACTAAAAATGGTTAATCTTGTTTTAAACCAAATACGTACCGAGATATAGAGCTTCAAAATAAAATAAAAACTGTTTAAAAATGCTTAACCAGTAACTTAACTTAACTTTGTAATGGTATGTTTTGGACTAAAACACGTTGTTTTGGAGTTACAAGCAAACAAATAAAAAAATAAAAAATGTAGCTTTTACGCTGCACTAAAGTTTGCACAGAGTTCTCGAATTGGCAAATTTGGATTCTGTACCACAGAACACCAATACACACAATATTGAGAAATCATTAACTTCTGACCTTTTCCATATAAAATGTACCTGGTGACTGAACTATAATAAAATACCTTGTCAAATATTCGTCTCATGTAGGTTATTATGCTGAACATAATTTGTCTAATGCAGGAATCAAACCTGAAATCCAACTAATGCACTCTTTCATTTTGCAAAGAATGTGACGTAATACAAATATTACCATTAATTGTTACAAATATAATTGAAGTAAAATATTAAAACTGCAAACAATCGGGTTTAAATTTTGCAGAGTTAGACATTATCTTCAGGCCAGATTTGTGCCAGCTGATCTTAAGGGGAAATCTCTTTTTAATTAGTGAGGAAGTAGACTAGACGCACATTATTAATTAAAACACCCTCGGTCCAACCATTATCTTTTAAACAATCTCTAAGTAAAATTATACTTAATTTAGATTGCAGCGATGAGATCGTTCATTAAAAAACTTGATATCTTTTCTGTAATTCCATTTAAGGAATGCAAATAAATGCTTTAAGGGATATTTTTGTAACAAAACACATTTTCCTTCAAGCAGTGAATGAAGAAATAGATTGAGTTTGGTACAATTAATTAATTATTAATTTAAGTTTACGTAAAATTGTTTCACTGTCATCTCTTTTTCATACGTTAGTAAAATGGGGGTGGTCATTGTTTTAGCCTTTGTTATTATTGAATAAAACTGTTCAGGAAATATAAGCTAAAAAAAAATTATGCCTTGAAATTCAGTGAACACCGCCCCTGCACGCTTTGCTCACCATCTACACTCGCAGTAAAGCAAATGCAAACAGTTTATTATATATTATCATATTTTCACTTTAGGGATGACGATTTACTAGACAGAGACACTGGAATCGGGGTAGAGAATTTGACCGATGAAATTAATCTGCTATTATATGTTTTAGTGAATATTTATAGTTAACAGTGCGCTTAAAAGAGTAGCAAGAGACTTTATAGTGATAGATATTTTACACATCTATGTTAATTAAATGTATGTTATTTTAATGTTATTCGAATCTGAAAATAGGGATTAAGTAACTATTTTTTATAAACAAAATACTAAATATATGGAAACAAAAAGATATTTGTTCACCTTTTTGTCAGGAATGCCTTGATGACAACTTTTGCGAATGTAGTACTAGAATTTTAAGGCAGTGAGATCTAGACAACTATGGATGGGAAAGATGGAATATTATACTGGGGATAATATGCTAGAAAACAAAGTTCTGTCCCATATACTACATAAAAAATACACCCTTTAGTCTTTTATTGTACTATTTTTACACTTAGGTCTATATTTTTTAATATTCTCACTGTGTAGTTTATTTACTCAAATACATAAATGGCGAATCATTAAAAATATGCGATTGTTTTCGATACCACGATGTGAACATGCCTTGCAGTGATTTACTTAAAACTATTTAATTAAATATAACTAAAGATGCTTTTAAGATAAGGTTAGTCTAATAATAATCTTACAAAAATATATACTTTTAAAACAATTATTACGTATTCTGAAAGGTAATAAACATAACTTAAACATTACTTAAACAACTTATACAATAAAGTCCTAAACATTACTTAAACAACTTCTTAGATGTTTTAATAAATAAACATTAGCACATTACATTATGGCCCTCTAGAATATGCTCCACTTAACTTAATGTAGGATACTTGTCACAATAAATGCTAAGATCATATTTAAGACTCATGTATATATCGATACCTTAGTTACTTATGGGAGATTATTTACCTTTGTTATATTATTAGCAGAGAATGTGCTGGACACACATACAATGGCAGGTGTGGCCTACACAGCTGCAGTGTTGACGTAGTAAAGGAATTTACACTTGGCTAATCTAGTATTATGAATAATAAGATTCTTTGTTCAAAAGGACATGATGGGTTTAACATAAAGGAGCCTGCTACTAATTTCTTTAAATGTACAATTAAAGTTTGTTTGAAATTGCGGTTCACTTCGTAGACTTATAATTAATAGTTCGATAACTAATATGTCAGTAACAAGTACATATTTGAATATGCTAAATATTTGAATTATAAGTACAGCATGAAGAAGACAGGAAGAAAAAATTTGATAACCTTTACAGTATGATTCCTTAAAAACGTAAACACTTTACGAACACGAAAACGAACACTCCTTTGTTGAAAACGAATTTGTTTTATGATAAATGGTATAATGTTTAAAATGTTTAAAATATCCCAAGTCTATAAGTTAAAAAATATATATATTTTCACTATTCTTCCAGATATTGCATTGATGTTTGGCGTCATAATTATTAATTGAAACCAAATGCCAAGTTAGAATACTAATGTGATTAGTTTGTGTTTTTGCGTGTATTTATTTAAAAACACATTTCACAAAAGTTGTATAATTTATTTCAAAGTAAACTCTATGATATTTGTTCGCAAATTTTGTTATGAATCCATATTAGATTTGAGAAATCTATAATAAATTAAATATAAAATGAAATTATTGTAAAAATGTTAAAGTTCAACACATTTCATAAAGGTAAAGATTGATTAAACGTGTTAGATTCTACGTATCGTGATATAAGATGATTAAGTTTAAAGGTACTTTAAACGACTGTATGCGGAGATAAAGTTTCAAGTTGCTTTAAGCAGTTTCGAGTTTTTAGTTTTCTTCTGTTTCTTATTTGTATTTCTCAGAAAAGAATAAGTTTTTAAAGTGCTGAAAGTAAACTAAAACTCTTGAGCATTATTATATAATTTCAAACACTTCCAAAATAAAACTTTTGTCGCAATATTTATGGCCCATATATTCAAGCTGTATACTTAAAAATTATAATAAGGAAAATGTGTAGTTTAATCTAAGATGAATCATTAGTATTTATATCGTTATTATTTTTTGTTATAATAATTTTTAAAGTTTTTTAGATAAAAATTTTATTTTATTTTTATTTGACAAAAATATTTAAGTACCCAATCTCCAATTGATCCTTATTGTTTTACAAATTCAAAGTGTAAATATAATATTTTAAAATCGGTGCACTCATGTTTGGTACAACCAAAATCTTTGGGCATAAAATAATAGTACTGATATTCTTTTAATGAATTTAGTTTTGTAATAGCAAATAGCAGTATATTATAAACTACTTAAACACCAATAATATTAATATTAACTTTTTAAAGTACGTACGTACGTGAGAGACAATAACAACTGATTTCACCCATCTTCTGTAATACTTAAACAAAACCCAGCATAGATTATACTTTGGAGTTATGTTTCAACCAATAGTATAAGTTTTGTGAATTACATTTTTTTAAATATGAGTTAAAGGACTAATCTTATACGTTATAAGATTTGCTTTGAGGTTATAAAATGAATATAAATACAAACTTTTATTATGAATATATTCATTTATACAAATTTAAAGAAGAGATACTCCTTTGTTTAACTTCGGCAACATCTTCGTATAACATTTATAAACATATTCCACTATTAATTTCTTCATTATAATATTAGTAATGTCTAAATCATTTGATCTATCATTATGAAATAAAAAGCAATGAAAAGGTAATATGTTTAGAATGGCTAAATAGCTGAAACGGCCGTCGTTGGACGTGTAAAATTGGACTATTGGACGGTAAGTTCAAAAAGTTTACTTAATAAACAATATGGCAAACATAAACAGTAATAATATGTTTATCTTTATTTCGATACATACTAATGTATTTTAACTAATGGGCCTACAGTTTTATAACCGTTACAATTTATTATTGTTCACATTTACCGAGTTAAAAATCCCTGTCAGCATAGTTAGGTAGAATAGTTTAGCATAAATTACATCGGTTTTAAACAGTATTTTTTTAATGATGTGTTTCTGATGTGTATCAAATTGTTCTGCCTGTGATTTTTCATGAAGGCTCACTAGCAAATAAATAGTAGATCCTTCCTTTGTAGATACATTTTCCATTGTAGATACATTTTCAGAAAATACAGACAAAAAATAATGCAATCATACTCAACCAGAAATTGATTCCATCTATTTACACATTTACAATCGTTATAAAAGAATAAATATTGAAATTACATTTTCGCAGATTAACTTCCATAAGTTAAATAATTTGTAAGAGAAAAAACAACAAGAAATAAAATATTTATCTTTACGAATCATTATTTATATTTATATATATATAAATATATATATCAACGCCTATGCATAAAACTAATAATAATGGTATAAATAACTACTGATTAAAGTAAATTAAGTATACACAATTTTACTTAAAGAAAATAAAGTAAGAAAATAATACCATTAACAAAATAACAAGAAAATCGTACATCATGACAAAAAATACTAAAATAATATAATTAACAAATTAAAATTTAAGAAATAATCCATATTACTCTAAAGGATAAAACATTTGACTGCCGTAATTGCATTACCAGATTGTGCACCATTTAGTGAATTAGCGAATTATTGTGATAGAAGTGAGATAAAAATTCACTAAACAAGATATTCTTTCGAAATTGAAATAATAAAACTAAAAATTGTGTTTCCCAAAACTTATTTTACTTTTGGAAAGTTCGTTTTTTCATCGTCGTATTTTATGTGTGATTTGTTTGTATTAGAAATATTGTTGAATTGCATTTTAGTAGATATTTTCAGTTAAATAGGTATTTATATATTAACGGTTTAAGAAAATATCTTCAATTTTATTTAATCATTGTGCCTAAAGATTAAGTAGACATTTAAAATTTGTACTTATTTGCTGACTAAGAGACATTCGTTCAATAATATTTTAAATTTATTTACACCTCATTGGCTAATAAATGTTTATGCAATTACAAATAAGGAGAAGAATAACGATTTACCCTTCTTTGTGGTTTAAAGCCATTCAATAATTAATTGGTTCGGCGCATTCTCCACATGGCCTGAACGATAGGAAGGAAATGATCCATCTGTTGTGTTCCATAAATAAACACATTCTTCCTTGGGTTTCAGAGAATCCAACAAGCAAACCACAATGGTTTAACACATTCTAACCTATACTAATAATCTAAAGACCTATAGTGGGGTTATCTAATAAATAAGTCTAAATAAACTAATTAAAATCAAGTATTTGTAACAGCTGTTGAACATAATGCAAGTGTATAACACTTAACAATTAGTTCAGCATGAGTTGTCACACAATTGCACTTTCTAAAGCAAACATTATTTATATTAAAATGTTGAACACATATTAGACGGAATGGGCGTATTGTGTACTTTAATGTTTACCTTGTCAATATATCGACTAAACCGTTTCACCATTATTGTAATTCAATTATGTACGTAGTATTGTCTTGTATTTGCTTATTTAACAAAATGAATAAGTAGTCTAAGTTTTCATTCGCAGTTACTTTAGTAAATTTTTTAAAAGTTACGCTTAAAAGACAAGTGTTTCTGTTTTAACTTACGTGAAGCTATGTACAATTATTATCATTTTATATTTTTTGCAAAAAACATTTTATGGACAAAACTCGCTCAATATCAACCAAGTAGAAGAGTGTAGAAACGAACATGATTTATAGTAATAACAAATATTATACAGAATTTTATGTGCGTTGATTTGAGAGAAAAACATGATATTAATGTATAAATTATAAAAATTTGTTGGCCTTATAGCTGCTTGCTTACAGAACAGTTATTTTTATGTCTTCTTTTCCTACTGTGGTTAACATTACACAGCTTTCTTGTCTTCGTACACTTTTTGTTATGTCTTTTTCTGAAAATAACACCTTGGGTTTTGGGGGTTCGGCTAATGTGAACAACTATGTATTTGCAATTACATTTTTTATCATTCTCCTTCTTATATTAGTATTATTAATAATGTTTCTTATATGTTATTACTAAACGTTGAATTCCTTTTACAAAATAAAGTGAGACATTTCATAATATATAAAGTGTTATTATTGGAATAAATACTTAATGTTTATTTGATCCACTTATGTACAACAGAATTTTTAAAATGATTTGTATGCTGTTCTTACGACAACGTTTGAGCTGAAAGTATTTAGGCAATGTTTGACTAAAATTTGTTTAATATTTAAAGAATATTTTACATTATTTCTCTAAATATATAGTAAATTAACAATAA
>JAGFPH010000387.1:202500-300001 GCA_018207615.1 Philaenus spumarius | reverse complement strand
CATTATATGACCTGAGCGAATTGGCTGACATTAGCCAATATTAATTCACTCATTCATGATTTGGTTTTATTGTAATTTCTGTAATCCTTGTTTCATGTTTTTAATATTTGATTTCACTCATCAGTGAAGTGTATAGTTTCTAAACATATTCTATAGTATGTTGGTAGTACTTACATTATATGACCTGAGCGAATTGGTTGACATTAGCCAATGTTAATTCGCTCATTCATGATTTGGTTTTATTGTAATTTCTGTAATCCTTGTTTCATGTTGTTAATATTTGATTTTACGCATCAGTGAAGTTTATAGTTTCTTTATGTATGAAGGAAAAAGTGAAGTTCGGTGTGTCTATTAGAACATGCGGTTACCCTCATCTGCACTAATACCGTGAAAATCTTTTCTTCAGTAGCTATAAAGTATATTTATGTTCACATAAACATTAAATATTTTTATATTTCAAGTAAATTGGCAATATCTATTATCTTCCTGAACTATAATCTTCTACGTTCACTATACGCTATTGTTTCAGAACGGCAGTCATTAAAATCTAACATTTAGAAAGTAGATTTTACCGTGAGAATACCTATTTGATTCTGTTATAAAATTATGATATTTTATATCCTATTACTCTAAATGAGCAATGCTTGTATCTATCTTTGTATCTGTCACGGATCTCGAAAACGGCCCTAACGAATTCAAAGAAACTGTTTATTTAGGTGTAGTTTTGATTTTTAAGTACACCCATATAGTTGTATTTCGTGTAAAAACGCAATTTTTTGACAAAATCTAATTTCAAAGTTGCAAAATTTTAACATAGGGTCTTATGGGTTGCCATGTTGGTTAATCTATTGTATTGTAGATAAGTTAAGCCAGTTAAAAATACATTATAAATATAATGACGTTACACCAAATACATGAGGAAGTACTAGTTATAAAAAAAAACTATTTATATCAAATAGAAGAATTTCTGAATTTTACTTAAATTTAACGTCAAAATTAAAATCATTACTTTAATATTACCTATTAAGTATAATTAATTTAACACCTAAACACAAAACCCTGCCCAATCTACGGCAATTAAAAGGAACATATATTTGGAAAACCTACGCAATAACACCATCCATAACATCTAGGTTAAAAATATGCAGATAATACACAAGAAACAAAAACAAACTAAAAACCCAAATTATATTTTTGTGTTAACTATGCTTTTGTAAAACCATATTACCCCAGAATATATATTCATTAATGGTATTTCTCCTGAGTTGTACTTAAACTAATAATTTTAAACTAACTTGTCTATTTCTTTAATAAATAATACAATGTACATTTTATAAAACATTAAATAATTAATCTGAATTATTAGTGTAGACAAAAGAAAAACAGTTTGTTTAAAGGCTGAGCATTAACTTGAATGTCCAATAGGCTGTCAAAAGTCCCGTGAGATAATATGAATCATATTTAAAGTCGTACAGAATAACCGCTATTTTTAAATATTGTATTCCAGTTCAAGGATGTCTACCGTAATACATTATATCCCTTGTCAAGCATCTATATTCAACCTACATTATGAATGAGACATCAAGTCTAGAGGGACAGCACCAGTAGGATGCATCGTAACCTCGTATATTGTTTGGAAAATTTATCAAAGTTCTCAGACCAAATATTCTTTATACACTTTCCGTGAGTTATTCATCCTCACATTTTGTTCAACTAGATTCTTAGAATTTAATCAGTGGGAATGTAAGTTCTGAAACTATGACCATTATTTGGCATACTTCCAGAATCATAAAGTAACCCCTGATTGCAGTCAGCTGATAAATAACTACCTAAGTAGGAGTAACAAAACAAGTGCTGGTTGTGTCTACATTCTTCTTTTTGTAAAATGTAGACTGCTATGAGTTGTGAGATTGTTTCAAGGCCTTGTTTGTGCGATGCATTCCCGTTTAAACTTATATGTTTTAAGGCGAACATAAAATATACATATTTATAATATTTGTATGTAAGGGTTATAAAATATCCTGTTATTTATGTTTCACTACAAAATTTCTAAAATGAAAACAATATAAAGAAGAATACCTTTGATCTTGTGTACATAAAACTAATGAAGTATTTGGCTATGACCCTGCGCTGGAAGTATCCTTATACCCATTCGCATACTGTATTGCTACTAAATGCATTTAATGAATGACTATTACGAATTTATTAAATCAAGTTTTCTTACAAACACAAACAAACTTTATAATTAATTAGTATAAGATATATATTGTTTAGTATTAAAATATACAATATACAGTATATATCAAAATAAAGCTACGAATGTGATATTTTAATGGCATTTACTTTAATTCAGATGGTTTGTTTAGTTTTTAATAAAATATGTTTAAACTCGTGTATGTTTATGGTTATGCATGGTGTCAAATAATTTGTTTGTTATTATTATTATTGATAGCGAAAATATGTTTTGAAAAGTATTAAAAACTTCATAGTTATGATATATTTTATATAAACAATATTTTAAGCAGCATATCTCTAAGTAGGCCTATATATATATTTAATAACCAATGTTTGAGTTAAATTATAATTCATTAAGCATTTTTATTTGTGTTTGTTTATAGTTTTTCAATCTAACCTTAAAAAGCTGTTGAATTTGAAGAGTATTATTAAAGTGATTATAAATTTGCTAAGTAATGTTGCTATGGTAATACATGTAAACAAACATAAGCTTTTTATACGAACAGCTGTTTTTGTGAGCTATGGTTTTGAGTTCATACAGTAAAGGCGGTTGAGTTTCTTCCAAATTTGAAACTTTTTCGGGAAACTTTTCAAACTTTTCTTTACGTATGAACCTTCTATGAACTACTACAAACATTTTAAGACCAAAATTAGCCAAATCGGTCCAGCCGTTCTCGAGTTTTAGCGAGACTAACGAACAGCAATTCATTTTTATATATATAGATATATATATATTAAATACTGGAAGTTAAGAAGGAAGTAAAGCCCATTAAAGCCCGGTTCATAAATTAAACGTATTTTTTTACAACAAACGATATGATAGTAACATTTATTGCCAGGTAACTGTAAAAGACTTAAATGTTTTATAACTTTATAGTCCTTTGTATTGCTAAAACGTCTTCTTTCTTTTATTACAATAGGCTAAATCATTAGCAGTTTAGTTAGCATGCACACTCTAAAAAAAGTTGTTTTACATTTACGATCACCGCTCAAACACCTTCTCCAATTATTGCGTGAACTTAAACTTAAAAACTTAATAAAAATGATTGCATTAGATTTTTTCTGATAAAATACAAGTCCACACAATGTTTTTAATGTAGTGTATATTATTACATCATTATTAATGTTAAATAATTTTAATGTATTGAAGATGCAACAGAGACGTCATTTCGCCAACTGTACAGATACTTTTTCTTTTCTCCTGTATTGCAAAAGTGCATATATTTTTACAGAGAAAGTACTTCTAGAGTTTAACATGTTCTGTAAGTAATTAATCAAGACGAGAAAGCTGTCTTCTATGAACATGTTTTATCCAATCCCAACTTTTACTTTAATGGTAGGTAAATAAATCTAAGTACAACCAAGAAGAAGGACTATCACTTATTTAGCTAAAAGTACTGTTATAGATATGCAACTTTAGATTTATTTAATAGAATTGGAAATTGAAAGGAAAAATAAAATGAAATTTTATATTACAAGCAGTATTAGGCTATTTAATTTGTTTAGTCATAATATGTAAAAGTATCAAGTATATCCCACATGTATATGAGTGGCATTTTTACATATTTAAAAAATCCAGACTAAATGATATTTGACTACTAATATACAAATAAATATTTTAAGATACTCCTGCGTGAGTATTGATTAAAAAAATATTTTAAGTATGTCAAAACTCTTTTATGTAGAAATATGTGATACATGGTTTCAATAAAGTTTTCGGAAAGGTTTTTGAAATGAATAATCCCTACATTTCCTAAGTGACTGAAGTTAATTTGTTTTAAACTGTTGTTTTTTAGATACTTATTTACTTTACAGGAAAGCTTTAGCAGATCAAATTTGTTAAACAGTTTTGGAAAGTATGTTTGTGTGAAGTATTTGTCCAACACTATTAATAATATTATTAAATTTTGTTAAAACTTTGAAAACAACTGGAACTATGGAACTGTTGACGCGTGAGTTGAACTCACACCCTCCAGTTTACAGAAAGTGATGTCCAAGTTTAAACAAAATTTTGCTTTATTATAGAAGAAACTATACTATGAGAATTCTACGGGACTTTTCTGCAAATTATTTGAAATAAATTTAGCCTTCTGACATTATATGTTATAACTAAAGTATTTAAGATACATTAAATAATTAGTATCAGTAATTGAACTAAACTTAACTTTACGCTATTAAAATAGGTCCAATATTATATTTTATTAGACATGAATAATAAAAAATAAAAATTAAAGCAAACAACACTTTCCTCCAGCAATAGAGTCACACCAACCAAAGCATTTTGTTCCGCTACCTTCCAAAGTGTTTAATTTATTCAACTCTAAACAATATAAACCTGAATACCAAACTCACGCTTGTAAACTGCAATTAAGTTATAAATTGAGTTGTCTAAGTGCGTAGGTTATGCAAATTGACGTTTTGCTAAAGACGCTTTTGTTGATGGGTATTTACCTCGACCAAAAAAACCATTCACTTGTGTTGATTAAATATATACTTGTTGTTCAATGTGGGCTCTCCAAAACGATTAATGCGTAGGCCCACCCAAAACCCAGGCCTTAAATTTGCATATCACATACAAGTATGTCCACTTTTTCTACGTATGGTGTCAGTATAAATTCTTTGTATTGTATCATTAAAAATATTAATGTATATTTGGCGAACATTTGAGTCAAAAATTGAATAGATTTATCTGAATAGTTTATGTTTGCATATTTACGAGACATCGGTTGTAAATTAAAAAAATTATAAATTGTCTTTCTAAATAAATATACTTTTCGAAATTACTTCGTAATGGTATGAAGATAACATCGTAACTTACATAATGTAATTATGTTTTTTAGACTCATTAAATTTTAACTGCATTATAATATTGTTTTTAAATAAGACCCAATCATATTGCTAGAAGTGATCCCAAGCCCTATGTATTAGAAACGTCAAACAAAGATTCATAGTGATGATATAGAACCGGCATGAACCCATAGAAAAGGGATCGTTTTAACAGAATACGGCTAACAAAGACTCATGATGATCCAATACAACCAGCTAGAGGGCATAGCAAAGGAGTCCTTTTCTTAGTATTCAGCTTGTATGTCACTAAGGATCATAGTGATTTGATACAACCACATAATATAATACTCATTGATATAATACTATTAAAGAGGGATCATAGTTATTTATTATTTTCATTTTGAGCTGTCTTATACAGGATGATTCAGGAGTAACTGATTGTACAGCTAGAAATAATAAGAAGAAAACACTTCATATTATAAACATTGGATTGGAATCGCTTTAAGACGTGGCCCACGTTTTATTCGATTTTCAGCTAATTTTGCATAAAATATTTTCAATTAACAACCTTAATTAACGCCCTGAAACTTTCAGTACTAATTCATTTCCAGTAGGAGCTGAATTCCAAGCAAAATCTTTCTCTAGCTGTAACTCGATAAGGAAGCGATTCCGAAACAATGTTTATGTTAACTTTTTTCTTATTCTTAGCTATATAATCCGTTCCTTGAGTATTATTTATTTTTTACTACACTACGTACAGCTTGCCTCGAAGCCCAGAATTCGTTTACGTCTGCTAGTAATCCAATACAAAGGCATACGGGCTAATGGGTCATAAAGTCATTTATCTTTAGAATGCTATTAAGAAAAAATCATATCAATGCAAAACTGCCAACCAATTGTATGTGTTTCAGTATTGACCTTTGATGCCAATTTTATCGCATTTCACAGGTCTATAGAGAGTATTTAATAAATAAGCTAAATTTATTTATAAGAAATAAACAAAATAAAGGAGCATACATTCTTACACGAATAAAGGACAAGAGCTACTTGAGAAACAATGGTTTCTAAATCGATTAGAAAAGGGATAACTTTCAGTTCGTTTCAAAATTGTGTGGCCATTATTCTAAATAATGAATACACAAAAAAATTATATGAATTAAATATATTTTTCCTTATTATGAAAATATTTAGATTTGTTATACTTTTTCGTTTGTTAAGACCCTTAGATTGTTGGTATGTTACATAAAGTAATTATTCAGATAATGTTGAAATAAACTAAATTCTGAGAGAGAAATTATTATTTTCCTAGTTCATTTTTTTTTATTTTTTGGTTTAAAGGCGAAAAACCTGGGTGGTTATCATCGCCTTTTAGTTCAGTTTTACATGCTCAGATGCAAAAGTACATTTAACTATACATCTATGAATCATCCATTTGCAGCAAATATCTGAAATTATCATAATATCTGTAATTTTTGTTTAAGCCTTACCTCCAAGTTGAGCAAAACGATTAGATGCAGTTTGAACATAGGCCTACAACACAATTTGCATTCAAACCAAACGGCTGTTGGTTAGATTTTGCAATTATAGTAAATGACAGAAATTAAAGGAATAAAATAAAATAGTAGTTTTGGCAATTAAAAAGTATTATACTCGTATATTTATTTCTAATTCTAACAAAAAATATGGTACATACAGATATGTGGTTTAAGTAGGTCTAATGTTTTAAATATAATTCGTAAAATAAAATGAATAAAATAATTGAATATAAACAAAAGTAAAATGGAATCACTTACAGAGCTATTTGTAACACTAAACTATAGTCACCACTGGCCGTAGAATAATAGGTTAATTACTAGTTATTTCACATTTATTTTCTACAATTTTTTTACCTTTTAATGTATAATAGGTTGCATTGCACAATCATTGATGAACTAATAAAGCGATGAAACTAAAGAAACATAACAGCACAAAGAAGAAAGTACACATGTTGTTCTGGCTTCATTAGATCAGCGTATTACGTGTTATGTCATCGTTTATCAGTTTGCTAAAGTCAGGGTTCTTATAACGCGTCTGGAACTAAGCCAAATAACAGGTCATTAATCAAACGCTTCAACTATTTAAGAATCCGATATACTTAAACCGACCACGTGATGTCGCCAAAGTTTAAATAAAAATAGTCAAATAATTACGTTAAATTTAAATTTTCTATCATTTTGGTAAATCTAAAACATTTTGGTTATTAGTTTTTTATGTTTTGTACAAAATAATTACTTTTCTAAACACATCTTATTATTTTCTAATCAAAGATTGGAATTAATGTTGTAAACATGCAAAGCAGATTTTGAAATATTTTTTTAGATTTGGGTTGGGTAAAATTGTACTTATAAAACTATTTTAATCTCAAAAAGAATTTCATGGATAACACATGTACACTGAAAAAACTCTATCCTTGCAGCAACACAATTAATGTTGCGGTAAAAGAAATATTTGTTTACGGGTCAGCAGGGTGTAGTTAGCTTTACTGTTAAAGTAAGCTACTGTTGATCTCTTGATATTATAGCTATGTTATTAACTTAGCAGCAAATGTAAGTTCAACAGTAAGCCTAATGTTTCTATGACATTAAGGCACTACTAACTATGTCGCAAGGCTAGTTAATGTAGTAGTGAATATAAATTAATGTAGTTATAACATTAGGTAGAGTGTTTAATATTGTAGTGTTCCTTTACTGGTAAGTTAGTTGTTATTGTCACAAAAATAATAAAATTAGGTAATACATCTACAAAATATTACACTCATATTAGTTATTGTAATCATAAGAGTAATTGCTCTGTGTGTTTCAGTATAACTAACATCCTTGCAAGGTTAGTCGATCTAGTGGTGAACTTCATACTAATACAGTTATAACACTAGTTAAGATTGTAATTACTATATAGTATGTTTATTGTAACAATAGTTATTTTTGTCACAACAGAAACAGCATTTCTTAACTCCGATATTTTATTTCGAAATTTGTCGACAAGCTTTCCCCTGCATACTAACTGTCGAGGTCCTTCAGTTAGAGGAGCTATAATACGAGTTCTGGAAAAAATAAAAATTAAGTGTAAGACAACTATAAAATATATTATATAATATACATAGTTATTAATGTATGTAGTTATTTACATAGTTAAGGACATAACATTTTTACTGTATCTTAAAATAAAGAATTCAAGCTTTAAATTACAACTTTTTAAAATGTTAACCTAAATTCTATGAACAATGAACATTAAATTCTATGTTTAAAGTTACCGTATTTGATAATGAGTTCATTACTTTTAATTTAATTAATTAATGCGACATTTTCCACTGAAGATGGATATTTATTATCTTGAGTAGTAGTTAAGCGAGTTTGAAGTAACTTTTTTGTTAATAAAAAACATTCTTAGTTTTAATAATTCGTTAACAAGGGTTGATCAATACTCGTAAACATCGTAAATTATTTTAAATACATAAATTAATTCAAATATCAGAATAATTAGTTCTGATAAAAGTAATCAAAATTCATTATCCAAATATTTGTATATGCTATTGTTAGGTTTTTGGAGAAAATAAAAATATTTACAAAATAATAAAATAAGGCTCTGTCATTTCAAATGTAAAAATTCCTAAAACAATTCATGTTAATTGACTGATGCCATTGACAGTCTAACTGAGGCTTTAATGGAAAAGTACTTCTTAAAAACCACCATACAAATTAAAAATTCATTCACACATTTTTAAACAGCTAACCAACCAAACTGAATCTTTTAAAATATTTTTTTAACATATCCTTAATTTGTTGTAGGCCTAAGATGTAGTTGTTATTAACAAATATTTTAGCGAAATACCTTACGTACAATTATGCTAGGTTGTTAATTTTCTTTCTTTAAGCCTTATATTTTTACTTGAAAAGATATAATATGAATGAATTGTGTGTAGTTGTATGTAGTCATGTTAAATCAGTTAAATGGAAGTTAGGTACTAAAAAATAAGTTCCTTTACATGGATTTCCTCCATATTGGATAGGGCAAGTATATCTATTTCATTTTCTGAAATGAAAGTATATTATTTGATAATAAACTAATTATGTGTAAATAGATTGCTAAAATGAATTTTAAATATTTGCCAGAATGATTATTAAAACAATAATTTAAAAAATTTAAAATATATAGAAAATAGATTAGTTATATATCTTAAAAAAGTATGACAAAGTTATGTATAACGTCAGGCAACCTCCCATAACCTGTAATGAAATTTTAACATTGAATATATTATACCGTATTTATTATGGTAGTTATTAAAATTACTGCATCTAATTATAATACTGTATTCACTTATGTATATACCTGAACTTACCTTTAAAAATTGTAATATAATTTTGAAATCCCCATGACGTCAACAAAGATTATACATCATCATCCATGTATGTTGAAAAAACAAGAAGATCGACAACGAAGTACTTTAGTTATAGCTGTTTGGTGTGGTCTTTGTTGTTACTTGTTAGTCTACCGAGTACTGAAGAGAAACTGAATTCAAATTTCGTAAAAACGTGAGAAACTGTAATTGTGGACAGGGTAACTCTAAAACAGGAAAAGGCTACCGTCAAAAGGATGTAGGCCTACAGCGGATGTAACCCAGTTCACTGCATAAATAACCGCCTTTATGCCTTGTAAGTAAGCTAACATTGTGAACATATTAAGATATTGTTTTCATTCCGTTTTTAAGATGTATATTACGTTAGATTTACCTTATAGTTACATTAACTAATTTAGTGACTGCAATCATCGCCTTTACGTATATTAAATTAACTATGACATTTTACTACATTAGAGTTTACAGTAAAACTCAACATTAAAAAAACCTTACAGCAATGCAAATATTTCAAGCTCTTAAGTAACCATGACATTATAAATGTTACCATGACAGAAAAACTGTTAACATTAATTTTAATTTTGCAGTACGGTTAGAGTTTTTTCAGTGTAGCAGAACCTAAAGACACATTCTGAATAATACTTCTCAAATTAAAGAATTTAGTAATTAACACTTTTCTGAAGCCAGTAAAGTTATTAAGACTGAATATTATGTAAAAAGATTGTCTCATATAAAGGGACACAGGCCTATTACTCTAGTAGATCATGCAAAATGGAGCCGGAAGCAATTGTTTACTACCGATCAAAGATTGTGCACCTACGAAAGGAATATCAAATCAAGGTTAAGATTTCTAAAAGGAGTATGTATTTTGATTACTAAATGTGTGCAACACATAGATTATATTTTAAGTAAACTATATTTTTTTTCGGTGTAATGATTGTATTTTTATGTTTTTGATAATAATGCTTCGCATTTTTAAAACTTATTGTAGCTACTGATGTCAAACAAATTGAAATTGTAATGAAGTTTTATATTGTAAGACAGTTTCTTTTGGATAAAGCATAACCTTCTTTATAAACAGTTGTTCTTAAATAAAAATAAAACTATTGAATTATATTTGTTTTAAAATTATCATTTCTTTGATGTAGGATAGTGCAGTATTACGAGCACATATTATTTGAAGGGCATGATTGCACAGTATGTACTAGTGGTTAAATTTAATGGCACTTGTTACCAGAATCAAGCAATTGGAACGTTATTGCTTCCACTACAAGAATGTTAGTTTCCATAGTTAATTAGGTTTTAGTTAAGTCAGTTAAATTGAGTGTATATGCCGTGTAAGAGACTTTATAGCCTATTTATTATTTCATGCTATAGATTTAATATTGTACACTGATTGGTTTTAGAGAATAAATACTTTGTGTTTCTTTACGTCTTCACTATACACGTTAGACTAATACAAATAAGGGAGCAGTGTTTAATACAAGAAAAACTAACGGTTGTAACTAGGTTCGAACTTACACAACTATGTAGCAGGTTCCACAGCATCACTATGCTAACATGAAGACTTAAAGAGTAAAGCTGTGAACTGTCTAATATTGCTATCATAGTTAATGTACGGACTGTAAATGTAATTTAACTTTATTAAAAATTTTAATGTAAAATCTTGCTTTAACTTTGTAGATGGGTAAATTGTTTAAGAAAAAGTGAGAAATATATATATATTTACAATTATATGTAACGCCAGTTTGTCATATCGGAGGTCATATTCAACAGTCCATGTCAAAATACATTGATAAACACAATATAAAAAGATGTTTCATTTTTTTGAGGAAAATAGACAAAGGTAAGTAACTATACTAAAATAAATCAAATTAATAAATTTATATTTTTTAATATTAAAAAAACAAATATAAATTTTAATTTTAACTGCTGTATATAGCTTTGTAAAATAGAATCATAATGTAGCACCCTGCAGCCTAATTACGTTAACACTGTAAGATGATAAAGTTTATTATAATAAAGTCGGAATAGATAAACTGAAGCTTTCCAAAAAAAATCATGTATCGTCTTAATGCCAACATTTCAGCTACTTAATGTTTGTCTCTTAACGGTTTAGCCAGGGCCACGCAAAAGTGCATATATATATATATAAACGAACATACAAATTGTTGTTTTTTTGTTTTTTTTTTGTAGTATAGGTAAACATTTATAACTAATTAAGTGTTTGATGATATTTACGTCAAAAAATATAAAGTTTTGCTGTTTAAATTATTAATTTTTCAGTGTTTTACCTAATGATACAAAACAAACCACTCTAAAATGTTTATAAAATAAAAATTTTAAAACGCAGGAACGCATTTAAAATGAATGACTAAAATAAATTATGCATTCGTACTGGGGACTTTATCAAATCAGGTAATGGTCCTAAGAGCAGAGTTGCCCAACACTGATTAAATACAAAATAAAAAATTAAAAAAATTTACATTACAAGTTTTCACAAATATTTACTGTAGACTTTCTGTAATCTAAGTATTTCTAACAACATTGTTACAAAATTTATGTCAAAAATGTACATGGGGTTTAAGCACTGTTTTCAAGAATATTTTTAAAACTAGAATTACATAATTATTTTCTTTAAGAACAATCTTTATTTCTAATAAAAACAGCGCAATAGTCATATTTACATTTACATAACAAAATTAATAAAATGTAAGATTTTAAAACCAGAAAATAAAACAATCTCCATGAAAAATGTAGGAGACCCTATGTACTTATCCTTTTTTCTGTTTGTGGAACAAAGGAAAAACTAAGAACCTCTAAAGTGCTTGATGACAACACTAGAAAAAATAAAGTACCATTACATAAATAAAAAAGGTGGAATCTACGAAATGCAATATAAGTTAAAACAAAACCTGCAATAAAATTTAAAATATTTCTCTAATTATTTGACACAGTGATATTACAAAATTCTCATAATAACTAAAAACCAACACTTCCAACAAAACACAACGGTTGTACTTACCTATAACAAAATACATCATTACGAACTTAAACTCCATATATCATCTAGAGAAAATAGCCAAGTTTCCAGTTGCATTAGAATCTTTATTTTAAATTTGATGTATTTTAAAAACTCGGGAATAGTATTAAAGTATTTTGGTGCAGAATGCAAATAGACTCTCACAAAGGACGTTAAATTAGTTGATAATATTAGTTGACCCACACAACAGTATCATACGGTATATTATATTTTTCGTCTGAAAATTCATGTTAAAATACTTTTTAAGATCGATTGTTACATTCTCTGTTTAGATATCTGTCATTGTAAAAAAATCGACTATCAAAGACAGACAAACGAGTTCCGATTTTCTTTTAATATTCGAATCCTTAAAAATAATAAGGCTCTCGAATTGCACAACATAAAAATGTCTGAAGATCTTGTGAAAATCATAAATTTGTTCTGGGAGCCATCGTAACTTACTGCAAATTATACAAAACACATATACAAGGCATTTCCAATACTCATGGATATTGCTTTTCGTATGTTCTCGACTGGTTCTATAAAGTTGTAATAATTTGTCGGACATTCTTACAACACGCTTGACTTTGTGTCACGATCGCGATGTTATTGTCCGACGTAGAACCGTTAATCTGTCAAATCTAGAAGTCGAAACTCGCAAACTGTCGGAACACCCACAGGAAGCATCGGCCTAATCTCTTGCCTCTCGCGACTTCACAATTCTTATCGAAACCTCTCTCTCACTCTTTACACATGCATACACAACCGACTATACATGCGACTCGTGCATATTTAATTGCACTGCTTATGCAAGGGATAATTATTAATGTTAGATTGCTGTGCGGTCATTCACCCTTTACTTTAACGTCCTTGAAATTCTCTGGACTCTGAAACCAAGTGTCAAGTTTGCGTCACACGTCCAACCCACGACTAACTTGATACTTATCTTCATTTTTATTGTTTCGCTTTCGAACTTTGTTAGACAGTTTAAGTTTAAAACGACAGTAATTATTTCGTTATATTTGTTCTTATTTTACAATAGTAGTCGACTGTTATAATATGTTTGGATTTATGTAGGCCTAACTTTAAAGGAACTTTAATTTACTAATATCAAAAGCTTGGCTTTGATTGTTAACAATCTGTATGAAAAAGTTAATTTTCTCAATGAAATAAAGTGATTTTAATACCTGCTGTTTTTAATTGCAGTTTACTTCTTTTTTGTATTAAGGCGAAAAGCCTTATCGGTTATCATCGAATGTTTTTAATGGTAATATTATAACCACTTCTTATGTTTAATTAGGCCCAGTCATTTTAAACTATGAAGTACTTTCTAAAATTTAGGTCTGCTAAATAAAATTACAGCCTTTTAGCTGCCCAAACAACCATGGATATTTGTTGTTTGCAAAAATAGATGATAGTAGCTCGGTTCTTTCTGCATTGAAACCACATAGAAATTTAAGTTTTGTTTGCTGTAAGTTTAATGTAGTTTAATATTTGAGAATACAAATTCTTGTAACAATTAATCTTTTGAAAAAAACCTATATTATTTTAAATTGTAATATATCTTGAGATAACCCACACCGTTTTCTCAGATCTACAGATACCTCTTACAGTTGTATCTAAAACGGTTGTAAATATATTGTTAAAATGTATATTAATGAAATTTTTTAATTAATTTACCCACCTTCAAATGGTCCTGTTAATTCCCCTCTACTTCTGCTGGGTCTTACTAGTTTCGACACATACCTCTGTCATTGTCGAAGACGAACATTTCAGACGATGATCACATGACACAAAACACTACACAATACATAAAGTATAAATACGTAAAGACGATTTACCATTAAAGACGACCCGCAAGTACTTGTGTGGGAAGCTATATCCAATTTTCATTATTTTAACGACCCTTTAATGGTGAATATTACGTGTTTATACTTTATGTGTTGTGTAGTGTTTTGTGTCATGTGATCATCGTCTGAAATGTTCGTCTTCGACAATGACAGAGGTATGTGTCGAAACTAGTAAGACCCAGCAGCAGTAGAGGGGAAATTAACAGGACCATGTGAAGGTTGGTAAATTAATTTAAAAAATTTACAATAATGGTCCACGAAGTAAGTAGGAGTCACAATGAATAAGTATATTAATGGACATCAATAGAAGAACAAGTATGCTTGTCCATAAAATAAATCTCAAAATTATTCTGTATTTTCAAAATTACATTTAAATGTGTACAAAATTTTTTAAATGTTATATTTTATAATCATTCTACTTATATTTGTTATTAGAATGTTTATTTCATTTGATTAAAGCTATTAATCTTAGAAATCTTAGTATACATGTTGCAGTCAAAGTATAGTCAATCTGTATATAGTCATTATGTATAATTTCGAGAACGTTATTAATGATTATTAATTATGAATTTCGTTATCTATTATTTATATAGCCTATACTACTCCACTCAAGTTAGTCAAAGTGATATTGAGGCCATATTTAAAACTTTATTTAGAAATAATTCTTTGACCAACGCATACTAGCTATTACGCATTTTGTCCAGACAAAGTGGTTATTTTTTTAAGACATTTACTACTTTAGCCAAATCGTATTAGCAATAACAAATATGTTCTTGAAAAATTATTAATTGTTCTCTTTTGGCTAGCTAATGTCATTATACATAATAGCTGATTATCTTTTATTTCTTAAACACATAGTAATTTTTTTTATACACAAAAAGACATTTTTGTCAAACTGGAATTCAAAGTATGGTGCTAATATAATAGTAACATGGTATTACTACATAAAAAAAATCCGACACATTTACTCTTACATAGAAATTTACAGGTGCACGGTATATGTTACGTAGAATATAGTATTTGTTTTAGATATGCGATTTGTACGTGTAGATTAAGCCCCAGAGTTTATTTGGTAAAGTAATGATATAATTCTGAATATAGTAAACTTAAATAACACAATATTTATTTGACTTCTATTCTAATTACACAAATAAATACAAATTTACCAGAATTGCTACGTATATTTTACTATTCGGGTTGATTGAAACTTTAGTTTTTGTTGTTTCTACTTTGTATGTATTTTGAGGGATGTGCCTTATAATATTAATATTATGTAATAGATGCCATCAAATATTATACTCGTATTTAACAAGTAAAAGCTAGAAATAAACGAAACTTAATTTTGCAAAATATAAAAACCAAACTCATTGTGTTTGTATTTACGGTCTTTTCCGGCTTGGCTATGTCATATCCGTAAAGCAAAGAGTGAGACAGTCATGACAACCCACTGCTGTCCGTATTGCCAAAGGCTGCAAGGAAAACATTACACACAACATTGTCTTCCCTGTTTGTAGAAAGCAAATAGCCACATAATGAATACTATGTAATACGACATTTTATATTGTTAAAGCCACATAAAGAATACTATGTAATAAATCATACCTAGGTCTCTAAGACTATTGCTATTATTTATTAATTCTAAATTAACTAGCCAAATTTACCTAGGTTACTGACATCGTAAATTGAGTACTGCAGATATTCTAGAATCCCTGAAAATATTGTTTTTCTAATAATATTGAAACAGTAGAATCTACAATTTTGAATTGCATAATATTTTTTAAATACATTCTTTGATTTTAGGAACACTATAGTCCTAAAAAACACTTAAAAAACAAGTCTTTCTTATATCAAAAATAATATTGGTTAATAGTTAAATAATATAAACATATTTGTTCAAACAAGCACAAAGCAATACCATCATGAATATATTTAAGAGTGTATGTTAAAAACTCAGAACATACATGCAAAAGCATACATATTTCAAATTTTAGTTTTTGAATTGAAGCATGATACTGCAGCATCATATACTTCTACAGCAGCGGTTTGTTTATAATTAGATTAAAACATTAAAGTGAAATAACAATATTTCATACGAAACATAACAAAAAACACTGAATAAAAAAATGTCAAGATGGCAGAGCCAGTATCTTGGCTGACATATTATGATAAATATTGATACATTACTGAACATGTCTGCTCACATCAATTGAATTTAATCCCTTTGCAGGACTAAATATAAATGGAAAGAACTTACTTATAGGATTCTAGCACAGGTGTCACTTTACGCTTGTAATTTAATTAGCTATTCATGTTGAAGTGTACAGCGGAAATATTTTCAGACAAATAACATTGCATGCTTATAATTAAAAAGAGTATTGCATTTGATTCATAACTTGTAATTTCAATGTATACTAGATTTCACAGAAACATGTTTAGTTACTTCACACGCAACTATGCATAAGTCAACCTGATTATTTTTAATAGAGAAGTATTAGTTAAAAATTATTCACAACCAAATTGCTAAGAATGTATAGGTAACTTTTATTGCAAGATGTAAGTGGTTCCAGAGTGTTGAAACCTCGATTTAATGAAGCTCTGCTTACTTTGAAATACCTAACTAAAAAAATTAAGTTTATTCCAATATTATACCTTTATTATGAATCTATGTGTAATCATTGTATACATAAAGTATTATTAACCATCAACAAATCTCATATTTTAAAATCAAACGTAAGGTATAAGTGAAGCTAAAACAAATTAAACATAAAAAAAAATCTAAAATATCAACAAGAGTTGATTTAAATTTTTTTAATTGTTTTTTTTCTTTATTATTTAATTCAAGAAAAATAATATGGTTAAAATAATGTAGTTTAAATGATTTAACACTGAAAATATTTCTTCTTTAACTCTAAAATGTACGTCATTGCTATGAGTTGTTTTTAAAAGTCCCACTATTAAACCACATTGACAAATCCAAACATTTCGCATAGTTTCATTTTAATTTATGAGTCAGACAGTGTAATAAACAGCGATTCATGTACACAACTACTTTCCTGTACATAAATATTGCTGTATCTTTCCCCAGTACATGACACGGAATGAGCTATTAGACTCTACAGTCTTGTTATTGGTGTTGCGGTGCATTAGAAAGTTGCGTAATATATCTGTTCCAGTTATACTCCAATCGATATTACAGGACAGTAAATATTACAACTGATACAACTTATTCTTAAGAGAAGTTATTTCCTTGAAATTTTAGCTTTAGGCAAAACCAAAACCTGCTGTAGCAAGTGCCGAAGGTGTTTCGTGGTTTTAATACTGACACTTAAGTGCTTGGTGTCAACTTTCTTATATTTTATTTAACGGTCACGTGATATTATAATTACACACTAAATACGCGAAAGTTGATAATAACGGGTCTTTAGTGATAATAAGTTAGAGTTTCATAACTATGATAGTTTCTCCTGTAAATAAGATATAATTTCTTATTTGCACATAACATACAAACAGCTTTATTGGTTTGAAATTAGGTTTTAAAAAGCGGAAATGATAGCAATATAATACGATTTTCAAGGAGTTGGATATAATATGATTTTAAAGCAGTTGGTCTGAAACAATATTTTAAGATATGGAATTTCAGCAGCTAAATTTTAAAAGCTTTGATTTAAAGTGAAATGTAATTCAAACCAGTTTCGGCTTATTTCTCAAAAATATGCCTCAATTGAAGCGATAAAGTAAAACTATGATTACCTCGTACATTATTTAATTTGTATTGCTCCAAAGTAGTGTATAGGCCGTTAATTTGTTTTTTGTTGATTAACATTTGACTAGTGCGACTGGGGTGGTGGGTTTCAAGTAAGATTGCACAAAACATTTGATAAAACATAATGTGTTACTTATGTCACTTGTACATAAAACCTTAGCCAAATTTAATATAAAGTGCTACATTACTTAGATTACTTACAGTTTCCCAGAGACCAACGCCGCCAAAGAGGAAATATAAAATGCGTCTTGGATATCTTTGTGTTCAGATAAAAGGTGGTGTTTAGAATGAGCCTTACTTATTTATAATAAATCATTCAGAGAAATATATGCATTGGTTAACCTGTTCAAATTGCAATATTCTATCAAATTATATCTTTTAATGAACGCAATTTCTTCTCTAATCCTGTAAAATATTGTTATTATTAATGAACTATTTGAACGTTTACCATTATGTAGTAACGAAACCATCTGATTTTTGTTTGTTTTTTGATTCATGATATCGAATGTCCGAATAATAACAAGCAAACACCCAAAACCATTATTAAAATAATTTGAAACATAGAATTTAATAGCATTATTTTATTTTATTATACTGTTACTTCATTACCTGCTTAATATTGATGATTTTTTTACGATCGAAAGAAGATTGAAATTTGAAGGATTAAAAAATCGGTTTAAAAACATTAAAAGCAAATCCCTTTAATTTTTTTCTCATAATAGAGTATTCTTGGTGTATTAGCTGCTATGTAGACTAATAATAACTTGATATACATTCCAGCCAGCTTAATTTTTTTCTGATCGTGTGCCATTAGTAAGTCAAGCTGATAAACAAGAGGGTCCAGAGAGGATAATGGTTCCTTAAGCAGATTGTTTCGACGAGTGCTGAAATGGATTCTTTAATCCAAGGATCGTGGGGTCAGCGTAATGGTACAATTTAATTTAATGGAGGAAAGAAGTCGAGCTTGGAAACAACAGATTAATAACCTGGCGAAAGGATGATGCTACTTTATAATGGCTTCAGATACGTAATGCTTTAATGCGATTATGAAATATTGTCGATTCAGCTAATGAATAGCCCCTGCAAGCTTAGCATTGCTCTCTGCAGTGTTTCATTTCCTAACATAACATATTTCTGTTCTGTACACAATTAGCAGTTGAACATAGGCTTTGAACTTGATAGATTTAGTTGAGTGATAATGGAAAGAAACATTCGTTGATTGCATTTAATATATCTAGTTTAAGTAAAATATGACTAGAGATAGGAAGGAATACACTATGCTATAATTCCAGTACTTTATCTTTATTATTAAATCAAATTAATCGATTTTATATAACTTATGTGCTAGAAAAAAATATAAAATATAAAACAAACAGTTAAGACTTTTTAAACGTAAAAATGTATTTGTATATAAGTATTAAGAAATTAAAAAAATAATATTCTACTGAAATCTAAATATACATTATTACCTTTTATAGTAGTCAAAGCAATTCAATTAACTACTATAAAAAGATAATTATTATCTATATTGTATATATCAGCAATTCGGAGAGCGAATAGACTTTATAACACCTATATGGTCTTATAATAGAAAAGAATATAATATGAAAACTAAAATCAAACCTTGTTATGTTAGACGAATTTGTGTTTATCGTTTATTACTTGATTGCATTAACATTGAACAAAATGTGTCGTACTCGTACGTGTCGTTTGCCAAATTATCAAACAATTAACTGTCGTAACTTCCTAAAACAATTGCATCGGTAGCAACTACTGTGAGCATTTATAATAGAAGTATACCGTTTTAAAATTATCTTTTAATTTGACAAATATATAATAAATTTAAAACCTTTCTTATTATTTTTTTTTCTGTTTGTCTAGATACAAAATGGGAAATTTTTATAGCTTCGGTAGGTTGGTTTCTATAAGACAGTCCAATTTGTAAATTTGTGAAATCCCAATAAAGCAAACCTATTTAATTAATTAAGTAAAGACAACTTTTCACTTTGTATTTTTGTTATATCATTAGTTTAAATTTCAGTTAGAAACATTTTCATTATTTAAAAAAAATTACTTCTAATCAAAGGTTAACTAAGTCAATGTTAAACTAAAATTAACATTAAACTCGAATGAAAAATAATAATATCACTAAACATTAAATCGAATATTTTACTTTTTCAATAAAAATTAATAGTGTTTACATCTTAATAATATAGTTTTGTTTATAATAATAATAATGTATAGTTAAATTTCAAGTTAAAAAATATATATGTAGGGCTTATTACAGTTTGTATTTTACAACATTTTTTAGGAAACACAGTTACTGATACCCCTATTTCTTTAATTATTATGAATTTACAGTTTGCTAAATTTAAATGTAGATGGAATTGTAATTATTTATTTTGTGCACGTATTTATAGTTGATGTTTTTAGTATTTAAATTCAGTTGGGCTTCTAGGTTACAACATTGATTTAAAACCAGTATAATCATTTGAAGAGTCCTAAGCAAAAAGGATGATAGTCAGTTTTTGTCCATTTTCAGTTAATTACTGGTAAAGCTGTTTTTGTTTAGTAAAAGTTGTAGGTACTATCCTCTTTAAAAAGACAGTGCAAAAAGACGGATAGTCTGCTAGATAAATTCACTTTTATATATATTGTGTGTACTCTACAAGAAAGATGAGAGTCAGTTGCGTTGGCTACAAGAAAGATGATTGTCAAGAAAATAAGCAAACATTGTTTGTTATTGTTTACTGCAAACTAGAAATACCAACAACATAACCCTACTTTGTGCTTATCCTGGTGGTTTACTGAGTGCAGTTGTATTTATTATGTATTTTTTTGATTTACCTTGAGTTAAAGTGAGGACAATTTAGTAAATAACGGTAGTGAATTTACGACTGGATAGAAAACTAACAAGAGAAAATCTTATGGGAAAATGGAAGATGTAATGAAGAAAATAAATCTGAGCAGTAATGAGACGGGTTCTGATTGTAGATGTAAGCGCCGAAATTTATTTTAAATGATTGATGTAAACAAAAGAAACAACATTATAAAAGATTTTAATAATTCTATTTAAAGTCACTTAAGGAACAATCTCTGTATTTGGTGGTTGTAATTAGTAAATGACTTAAAACAGAGACGACTAAGGAAGGTTGATGCTAAACTATAATGAAAAAAGTTACACTTACAAAGTAAGAATAAATAAAGAAAACTATACTGTAGCAGAAGTACCAATTTGTTATAAAGCATGTTGTTCGTTGAACGGAATTAGTGCTAAGACACTTCAAAATATTCAAAAGGCACTTAAGAACACGGACAAAGCTCCTAATGATATGAGAGGTCAATATGATCATAAATTTAGTCATTTAACATTGCCGAACTCCTGAAGACGTCGAGCAAAATGTTTTGAAACATATTAAAATCTATACATTCCTTAAAGTTTAAACACAAATAAAATGCACACAACATAAAATTAAATTATTCCTAAAAACACAACCGATTCGTATAAGTATTATAGGGTATTACTTGAAAAAAATTTAATATTTCATTTGGTTATCCAACGTACGACATATGTTTATCGTGTGATAAGTTTCGGGCAGAAGTAAATGCATTAAACCTTCGGCTACAATCTTGCCTGTAGAAAATAATGAGAAAATGCAGTTTTTGAAAAAATAAGAAAAATGGAAGTAGAACATGAATTTGTATTTAAGACAGGTACAAAATTATACGATAAAAAGAAAATAGCAAGAAAATATCCCATGAAAAAAGATTAAATTTTACGACAACTACATACACAAGGTATATTTTATAAAAACTTGTCGAATTGACAAAGAATAACATAACACAACAGTCATATGTTGTCAAGTTAGCGGTTTTAATTTCATAAAAAGCAAATACATTGCCATAATGAATTTTAAACAATTTTATTTTCGAATAATTGACCTATGAAAATCATAATTTAAGTTAAAGAGATACAAGATAGAAGATTATATAGTTTGTGGCCAAAATTAAATACGAAAAATGTATAAATAATAATAATCTATTGTTTTTAAATGTAGATTATAATATTGCTTTTTTTACTTGTATGGAAATCCACAAATGGTACTTTATAGAAAATAAAATGCATTTGTTTCCTTATCAATTTCATATTAAGTAAATAGTCCTAACGATGTGTGTTGATTCTCCCTAGCAGTAAGAGTTCTTAAATCAAAATTGTTAATGTATTTCGTTAAGTTTATACATAAAACATGATACACACTCTGTTCAAGTCTCGAAATAAAATCTAAATAAATTAAAACTATCGAAATGTTAAATTAAAAATAAAGTAAACAAATTAATGAAGTATAAGTGTGAGGTAATTATTTGACAGTAGTAAAATTATGCTACGACATAAAAATACTTTCTTTAACTTTAAGATCAGAATACAAAAAATTATTGCATGCTCTATATTGGTTTGCAGGGCAGAAAAACACAAAAAGCGTAATGGTTACAAGTATGTCGTCTTGTCCTTAGCAGAGACTTAGTTTTACTCGACTTAGTTTTACATTTATTAAGTATTCTTCAATACATTAACATTATCAAAGCCGAATACATTGGTTTCTATCACGAGGCCGCATCGCTTTACAGGCTCGATCTGAGCAATTACGCTTTTAATTTATGACGCCGTGAGAAAGCCAAATAACGTAGTAAGATGGCAACTCTATTAAATCACACTGTAACCAGTTTTGCCGTTCTTGTAATATTTATTCTGATTGGAAAAAATACTTTTAGTACACGAACTTAGTACATATTCAATTTTTGTTCTTTGATTCAGTTTTACAACACCTTTCAATATAGTTCTTATTTAATTGTTTTTTCTTTTAAGTCGTTAAAAGTTCTGTAAACTAGTTTTAAACGGACCAAACAACTCGAAAAGTAATAAAATCGTATTTATTTTATGGTTCGATAAAATACTAGAATTTCAAACTTCTTCAAACTTCTAGAATATACTTCTAGCGCGTAGTTATTTTATCTGACAACTTAGCGCAAAAGAAATAAAATAACAGACAAGAGTTCAAACATTGACCTCAGAAGTCAATGTGCATTATGTTCACATTATGATGAACATTGGATCGGATGAAAATAAAGCTATGATTTTAAAGAAATGGATCAAAAATACGTTTAATGCTTTACTAGAAAATGTTTTTAAGTTTGTAAAAAAACACAGTTTTAAGTGTGGCCAATTTAGGTTGTATTGAGTTCAATCAAAATTACTTGTGTCTACAATCTTCTGGCCCAGCTACCATATAATGGAACGGTTCCACAGAAAATATGATAGTAAGAAATACTGAAGTAATTAAACGCCACGAAATTTTTTTTTTTTAATTATGCATTTTGTGCAGGAATATTTAATAATACATGGATTACAATGTAATTAAAACAATATCATATGTTCAATAGCTTCTTTCTTAAAATAGTTCTTTGTCAGAATTATTTACGTTCCTTGAGAACAATGCAAACAAATTTATTAATAAAAGTTGTTTTAGGCGCATGACATAGATATGACGTACAGGTATTATGAAAAATAATTGTGCATACATATTATTATGAACTATAAAACAAAATATTAACTTAAGGGAAAAATAAGATTAAAAAGTAAAATTAAAATGAGTTAATTTCCAGTACCTAATATCTGTATTAATAAGATATTAATATATTTATATTATTTGTTAGAGTTTGATAAGTTTTGAGTAGTCAAAGTTAGATTTTGCAAAGTAAGGCCAGGACACGTAAGGTAAGCTGGTTCTTTGTAAATACTTTCTTTTTAAGTTTGTATATGATTCAAACAGTTCATAGAGAACATTAGCCCTGTCTCTGATAAAAATTTCGTACTTTGAAAGTACATCGTTGTTTAACAACACACTGTGCAAGACAAAGTAATACAACAGTTCAAAGGCTTCTAGGTTATTTAATTCGACGCATGCTGGGTTTTGCAACTGCTTCCAGTCGATGTTTATGTGAGAATGAAACAAGTGGTACAATAGCCGAAGCCAGTCCAATGAGAAACAGACACGGAAGGCGTTGCAAGATGTTGATGACCTCATTTTAGGGTCAGTCTGTGGTTTTGGGTTTTGTCAAAAATTAATTTAAAGTCAAGGTTAATTCAATTAATTTGCAAATATTAGTACATATTATTAGGCTGCCTAGCGTTAACAAAATATATCTTAGTGTAATAGTAATTATTGTAACTAATATAGTCTAGGAAAGATCCCATTCTATCCTATACACACATATTTTATAACTTGTTTTATAAAAACGTGTACGACCAACCAAAGTTAAAGTATTTAATAATATTAAATGTGTAAATCAAATTATTATATTTACAATTTAATTGGCGTTATATAAGGTTAAAAAGAACCAGCATGAATTACGCCTACTCATAAACAAAAATTTAACCTCACAATTTTAGCGGTGCAAATTATAACAAAGTATGAAATAAGCTGCTAGTGGAAATGCTACTGACCTAATCTGTGTAGCAGTTTAGCTGTAACAACTCCAAAAATCATATTTTAAATAGACAAACTTATTTATAGTTTCTTTTAAAATAGTTGCAAGTTTCAGTATTTTGCCTTTAAATTTAATGAAATATTATTTACAAATAAAGTAATGTACACAATAAACACATGGATTTCAGAATATAAAAAACTTGTTATAGTAGTTTACGCAACGATTGTATTATGAAGGCCTTTAAGCCACGAGTGAGATGTAAGTTGGAACACGAGCGAAGCGAATGTTCTAAATATCTCACGAGTGGCTTAAAGGCTGAATACAATCGTTGCGTACACTACTTTATCTACGACAAAAAATATACAGGCTATTTGATGTTTGATGTTGATTGTAGATTTAATCATTGAATAAATAGACCAAAGCGAACTAGGTTTCTTATCTTGGGCCAATTCCTCAAAATACGCAATGAAAACATTCTCGGAAAACGAACTAACACCATTTCTAGTTTTCCACTCCATAAACTGGTTATAAACCTTTTCATAACGAAATTTAGATTTTTCTGGCAACAAATTGTTCGGAGCCGAATTTGCTTTTGTATTAATTTCCTCTGGAGTTAAACAAAATTCATCACTATCACTCATGTTTGCGGAATGCGTCAACTCACGTTTGAGGTTAGTTACAATAACACACTAACATCCGGAACGTATGGATACAATCAGCTGATGTACGAATAGCGTTATTTTTATTACAACTCTACTTCCGTCAAATGACGAGCTCTCATTGGTCTAGAGCCTATTATGTAAAGTGACTCCTGTTAGGTAATGATATCATTACCTAATCGGGTTGGCTTTTGGTTTGTAATGTACCTCTTTCTGATGTTACTTGTAATAGCGTTATTGGTGTTTATTGCAATGGTCGTAGATAAAATCTATTAAACCATCACTATATATTTTACTGTCACAAACACTAAATTTCAATATAGCGAATACAATATGGCCGGCAATATTGGCAATCAATAAAACCAAAAGGTACTATGATGAAATGGACTTACACAGAATATCAAATTTGCAAGCTATTTTCACATACTTTTACTGTGCAGAATTACGTATTTTTTCTTATAAATTCAAGTTATGTAATGAAATTACAGCCTTTCGGGAATACAATAATCTATCATTGTGAGGGAAAATCACAAACGGAATGTTAAATTTAATGTCAATTAAGTTAATAACTTTAAGTTGTATTGATATTTGTACTTGGCTTTATTTTGACAGAAATTGAATTAAGCGTATTCATGAAATCGTTATTTTTTTACTGAAGTAAACGGACGTGTCAACGTATACATCACGCAATGACAGTGTTCAATTTAATACGGCAATTATTTTTCTGGTAACAAAACAATGAAAAACATCTATTTTAAAGGAACACATAATTAAATATATACTAATAATGAAACTTTAAATAACAGAGAGAACATAAAACATAGATTTAAATCTCTGTCCATATTTCAGTAAATTTTGAAAGAATTCGTCAAAAAAACAAAGCTACAACTATTTCGTTACCTACTTTTCCTTTTAATTGTGGGATTAGATATCATCAAACATTAGCCTAATAATTTGGTATGTAGATGGACTAGCTCAAGGGATTCACTCGTAGTTTTGAGTGTTGTTAAAATCACAACCGTAATGCAAATTCTAGGCCAAGTTAAAGCTGTTGAAAATTTTAAATTTAATCCATACTATATAATATTACTAACAGCCAATAAGGAACATAATTTAAATAATATATATTATGTCAGTAACAGTTACTGTATCCTCTAGTCTACTCCATAACTGCAACTATGCACCAGAATCCTAACCTTTCATGCAGGTGTTTTGTGCGGACATACGCAGGCTGCAACCACAAACATTCACACATTTATAGTAAGTGAATTAACAGCTGTTTTATGTTTCAATCTATATTCAGCTGATTATTTGTATTATTCATAAAGTAACAGGTCTATACAGGCCTACTTGACATGTCTGGTGCAAATTTTTTTTAAATCGATGGAACAGTTTTCGCTCTAGCTTTGTATACATACAGACAGACATTTTGTAAAAACCACTTTTTTGGACTTTAGGGGTCTCAAAACGGATATTTCCACAAAAATCTCAACATCGTTTTTTTTTTTCGATCACTATACTTTATAGTATAGTGAGAAAGTAAAAAAGCAATCATTTAAAAATCATTCTACTTTATAAATAATACAAAGAATCAGCTGCAAACAATTAAATCTTGATTGAAACATAAAACAGCTGATAATCCACGTAATAATAATAATATTTATTATTTAATCTTCTACTTTAATAAATCACCTCTCCTACCCCACCTACAATTATGAAGTCACAGTGAATCTGTTTAATAATTTAAATATGTTTGTGAGAAAGTATGTGCCAATTCCTGGTACCGTTTATTATACGTTTAGGTATTCAAATGGGAAATAACGCTTGAATAATTATTGATTTCATAATAAATTAATCAAGAGAAACATATTTTGCAATATTTGTTTGCTTTAAATAATAGGCTTACAATCTCTCTAAACGTTATGTTTTCTTTTTATTGAGATAACTGCACAGAAGACAAGGGATCTGCTAATTTTTTATCGTCGGGATAGATGTAAAAATATAAATACATATCAAACTACAGCAAAACTTATTTTCCTTGAACGATCGATTTATATTATACTATTCGTGTGTACTATCCCACGTACTGACGTCCTTCGACATTCCAGTCCACTACTCTTGCTACGGTAAATAGATTACGTCATCTGATAGACTCTTGTGTGTGGGCTCAATAGACATAAAGTCTCGCTGCTATGGCGTTATAATATTACTAATTGTTCCTCCAATACATATAAATGTTATTAAGAAAATAATATAATATTTCACTAAATGGATAACTTACTTTGTAAATACCTGGTTAAAAACGTGTAAATTACATTGAAGTGTTGCGATTCAATTGTGTAATTATTTGTATAGCCTAATGGTTTCCAAACTCATGTTTTACATGTATTATTATTGCGAAGATGAAGTTCTTCATATTAAACATATTTGTTAAATGATTCTCTTTGCTCTAGGTATAAACACAATAAAAACAACTAAACACAAATTTACATGTATTCAGTAATAGACGCTGTAGAACAATGGCGAAAGGTCAGTGGCCTATGGCGCAGTAGAAATGTACGTATTTTACGAAAAACAGCGAATAGCCTATACACACAATATCAAGTTTACCTTATATAAATAGAAAATATAGAGCCTACTATTCAAATAGATATAAACATCATTATACAAATATATCGATTTGTAATAGATATATCGATTACAAAGTGAGCATTCTCATTGGTTAAAAATTGTACAATTGCAAGGGTTTACAAAAAAAAATCACTTCTAAGAAACTATAAAATTGACGAATGGGTGACGAACAAAGACATGATCAGCACCCTGAACAAGAGTGTCCGTGTTGGACAGGAAGCGATCCTGATGAACATGTGTGAGACATAGACTGCGACTAGTAGAATATCCAAGTCCCCATCCAAGCTGGTAAAAAAAGGTAATGGTAGAAATTTCACGTTTTAACGAATGAATCCAATGTAGCCAGTATCTTCGTCTCAAAACAAGTCTGTCTAACGGTTATGAGCCTTGAAAAGTGACGAATTTTAGTAATGTCTTTATGATTTCTCGCTCGGCATTAACTAAAATCCAAGTTGAGTTGTCTAAATATGAAAATATTCAATACATTATTTTATTCGGGTTATGTAAAGTACATCATCTAGTTTAAAAATAACTCCTTTTTACTTAAGATATTAAAAAGCTTTTAAATTATTAATATTTTAAAACTTTGCTGAAGTTGTGGTTATAATGTTTAATCAATTTTTTTCTCCAGAAGACTATGAATAAAACATGCAATGCAAATTCGACGAAGCATTTGCACAAATTAAAACTTTTCTAGAATAGCCAAGCTTGTTTTCCTCCGACGTTACATAGTTACTTATCCCACTGTAGTCAATCGTACTATGCAAGTATTCAGTATTTTACAGAAAATGTTCCCAAACTTTAAAATGTGTTTCCAATGATTTACCTGTACAATAATAGGTTTTACGACATAAAGTACAGTTGTATTGTTTTCCACATTGAGTTAACACAATAATAAATTATTACACATATTTATTTACATTTTCATTATTGTTGTTGGTGTTTTTGAAAATTTCTTTATTAGTTAATGTTTAGCATAGAGTGTTTCTATAGCAGAAAGACGAAACTAGATACAAATATAAATTTATTAATAATAATTATCAAAATGGATGCTAAATTGTTTGCTTTTGAATACATATTTAAAAAAACAATTACAAGAAAACGTAAAAAAAGTAATTTATAATAAGAAATTAAATGTTTGAAATCGTTTTTCTTTAGTTCAAAGAATAACTAATTTATAAACTAAACACTGAAACAATATTTAAATGGAAAAAAGTCAAGAAGACAAAATAGTTTTTGTAATTTAAACATAGTTTTGTTTCTTATAAATTGTTGTGAAGTTATTGGTTTCGATATATTTAACATCATTCATAAATGGCTGATATTATTTTTGAATAAAGGTGGTTTAAAAACAATTAAAAAATTATTTAGTTTAGCACTTAGGCTATTAAACTGTATGCAACATTTCTACGTGTTACTTCAATCAGTTTTTAAAATAAAAGTTGAATAATAAGATACAAAATGTTCTCTGTGTAAAAACTAGGGACTGTTGAACAATTTAATAAAGCTATGTATATTCTGTTCACTATATTGGTAGGAAGCTGTGAAACTCCCTGTATCTGATGCACTGACGGTATTGCCCAGTCTGCAGTTACCGTAGAATACAGAAGTACTGTCAACAGTACGACTTCAACAATGATTACCTTTTAGTAATTGTAAAACTAGTTTGTGGCTCTCCTGGCACGTTTGGCTGCATCAGTCAGCTTCTTCAAACTAATTACGGATCACTGCAACTTAATTTACTTCTACTGTAAAAAAATTTAGCCAATATAGTATATATAAGAGGATTTTATTCTGTTCTGTCAAACAATGTTATTAAATAATTAATTTTGATTGTTTGATAATTAAATTATATCGACTAAGTGTATAGTTGTATATATATAATATACATATTTTATTGCTGATTATCTCAGTGAAACATAAATACAAATATAAAAAAAAAAAATTATTTATTATAAAGTAAAACAGACAAACTATGAATTTAAATTAAAAACATGCAATAAAGGGTTAGAATATAAATACATGTTTAAACACTGCAAAGAGTGTTTATCCCTATCAAAAGAGAGATAAAGCTAGATTAGGTATTCCGTGTCATTACATGTATTAACTCAAAAAGTATATGGTGCAGTTAGGTATTTCAAATCAACTTATTGTTACTGGAACCACACGGGAACCAAAATCAAATATGTATATTTATCTTGTCATTCAAACAATTTGTAGCATCTGAATACACGATCAATTATATTTTATGTGAGCATAAAGTGTATATATAAACGACGCTGTACGCGGAACTTTTATAAAAGGCACAATGATGTAACATATTACTGTAGCAAAACACATGTTGTCTTCAAAACTATACAAGACAGAATATGTTTATATAGTTATAATATTTACCTTAATTGTATACACAGATGAAGGTTTTACTCGCTGCTTTAACTCCATCATTATACAGTTCCTCGTATTGTTTGAGTTGCCTGGAGGAATCATGTCAATAACAGCGTTAACTTGACAATGGAAGGGGGTTGGAAATCTTGAGGCATGATTGAAACTCTGTCAGTACTTTTCTCAAGTTTTGGACAAACTAAAAAAGTCTTTATTAATTTGTGTATTTTAATATAATACTTATAATCTAATAACTAGTAATTTTAAGAAAAGATACAGTGTTCAAATTATATGATTGTGTTTGGAACTACAATGTTACATTCTTAACTCTATAAAAGATTAATTGACCTTATTTTTTTATCTTTGGCACTAAGCATAACTTAAGGCTCTTCTTTAGCTTTAAGAAAACTCCCGAGTGTACAGTATGATTTCAATAAAAAGGTCTGACTCAAGCCGCAAAATCGTTGAAACATGCATTCGTATTAACGTGTTTCGGATCCTATTTATAAATTAATAATCTGGGAAACTACTTTAAGTTATAAATAAGGCTTTATATTTTTTACTTGTTACCTTAAAATATGGAAAATATTGCTTAAAACTCTCAAAAAATTCATTAAAAATAATCAATTTTTACTCAGTTAAACCGTCGATTAAAAGGAGTGGCCGTCGATTTCTCTCAATTATGAGATATGAGACAAAAGCACATGGTCTTTAATACTTTTCACAACTTTTTAGGATAAAAAACGGCGTCCGAAACACGGTAGTATGAAGTGCATATTTTTGATGTTTTACGCAAGGTATAGAAGACCCTTAAAATAACACAAAAACTCCGCAGTGTAATAAGTAGTGGACATAATGTATTATTTAATTAATGGTTTTAAGATTGTTTTTATATGTGTATAGTTTTAGTCCCCGTGGATTTTAATAAGCCTTTTTAAATGCGTTTCCTACAAAATGGCACGAATTGGTTTAAAAGTCGTTCTATTAAAATGCATAACTATATAGGCGGACAAATATAATTACAAGCTGAAGCAATTATTGCATCTAAAGTCAATAAAGTACGTTTTGAAATAGTGCATAATTTATAATTCAATTTAGTATTTAAACATTAAATTGATTATTTAAAAGTATTACAGCATCCATTAAAAGTAATAAAATTATTTTTCGAAATGAAACTGTTTTATTATTTGTAATTTTATTTGGGTATATTCTATTTAAATTGTTTCCTATTGAAAGTTTAAGTATGAACCAACACACAAATTATTTATATTAAATGTTGTATATATTCAAAATTACCAAAAGAAATTCAACTGTACAAAACAGAAGACATACGTGTGTATTTTTGTAAAACAGTATGATTCTACTAGAGACAGTAATAAAAAATATGTAAAACGTAAAATTGAATTTCAGTTTGTGGAATACCGCATATTTCCGGATTCACCATACATGTTTTGTGTAGGTTGTTACTCTAAAACCTCAAGCAGAATTAGAATATATGAATACAAAACGTAGCCAAGGAATGGAAATGGTAAAATTGTAGGAATTTGTTATATGATGATTGTAGGCATAACAAACCAACATTGTTGCAATTGCAATCATTTATGAAGTGTAGACACATAATATGTTATTATTTAATTTCATTAAAGTTGATCGCTTGTAATGATGACATCTACATTTATACATAATGTGTTTAATTGGTGATCGTAGTATAATCAATGGCCAACATCTTAGAACTATTGCTCAATTAATAAAGTTAACCAAATTAGTAATGAAATTAATGGCCTATCTATTGAGATCTGTTAAATAGTAGTTTTTAAATGATTTAATATTCACGCCAATTATAAAATGTGATGCGAATTTGGAAGGAGATAAAACATATAAAATCTCTTAAAGGAGATCCAGACTATCTGCAGCCAATAAGATGGTTTTGGCCTCCATCGCCATATCTGAGTCAAAAAAACACCCAATTGATACAACACTCACAACGTACAACCATAGAACAACATGCATACATTTAAACACAATATCTACGTCATACACGCTTTCCCTCAAGACTGTTGACTGTGCATTGGGAGTGCTGAACTAATTAGGCTACAGCTGTTCACATGACAGCCACTTAGGTCTCCGGAATCAACCATTTGCATTTCCGGTCCTAAAGTTTTTGGTCTCACGTAATTTGTAGGAATGTAAACCCCTTTCCCCCTTTAGCAAAGATTCCCGCTTTTTGACAAACAAAGCCATTACTGGCAGAGCAGGTTCCATTAAGAAACTACAAAAAATTTGGTTGAGGCTACTAGCATTTCACGGTCAAAAGTGAATTAGTTTATCTGAGTAGGTCAATGTATTTGCAAAGCCAACAAATTCTTGAATTTCTCTATACAAGGAGAATTGCTTAGTTGTCGTGCTTCTAACCTAAATGAAAAGGTACATAGCCCATCTCCTTTGTTAAATCCCCCTGTAATTTCACAACCTATCACTCAATTGTCCTTCTCAAGTACTCCAAGTTACTCCCCTTGCAATTCCACTCCACCCTCATCAGATGTCGGTTTTAAGTTGTTCTGTACAGTGTACATTTTAGTTTTTAGTGGTCTGATGATGCTTAGCGGCAAAACAGCTTTTACAAATTATATCGTTGTTTTTGTGAAATTTTTTGTAAGTTTTATTATTTACCTTTTTGTGCATATTATTATGTTTGTAACAATTTTCAGCTTTTATTTTAGGAGCAGCATTGCCTGCTATTTTTATTTTAAGGCGATGATAATTAACTTGTTTTTTATCTTAAAATACATTCAAGGAAAACGTTTATGTACACGTATGTCCCAAATAAATTCTTTTCAGACCGCAAATTTATGTTTTTATAGTAAAAACACCTACTACAAAATTAATACAAAAATGTATTTTCAATTTTTCTAAACGTTATAATTTGTATATAATGTTAAACTAAATTCTTAGTTATTAGTTTGAAGGATTCAAAAAGGCAGGCGTGTATTATTAAATCTTATATCCGCTACTAGTCTATTACAATAAAAAAACTGACTTGTAGGACATTGTAGAAAACCTATTTTTCTTCTATTAAATTAGCTAGAACTAGTTTTTCAAGGTTTTTTACCGAGAACTCGGCTATTACTAGACCTATTGTAAAAGTAAAAAATTACATCTAGTTATTCATTGACGTAGCTAACAATGGTGTTTTCTTAAAAACTAATAATTTTCTGTAATTTAAATTTACGTTCTTAAGGAGAATTTTTTTCCAAAAACTACCATTTCATGATAGAATACTTATGGCCAAATTTAGTATTAATCCATTTCGCTAAATAAAAAAAGCAGAAAAGAGGTTACTTAAATACATTATTTTATATCAACTGTTTTTATAATCGCTGGAAGCGGAGGTTTCAAACTCCAAATCTGAAAACATTTTTCATACTGTTAATTTTGTCAACTTTCAGATAAATGGTTGAAAGTCAAAATGAAATAAATATAGTCGTATCATTTAATATTTATGAAATATTTTTTTGAACATAGATATTGTAAAATCACAACGCAACGAGCAATGCAATTTATATTAGTAGTTTATTAATTTACATATTACTTTAATATAGTTTGTGTTCCAAAATCACAAATTCATACAGATAGATAATAATATTTGAATTTACTTTTACAATATATTCTCTGAAAATGTGCACTATTTGTGTGTAAAAAATAAAACTTTTGACTTGTCATAAGAATGTGTCAAGATTCAAAAACTAAGTAAAAACTAATTTAACTTGGCTTTGAAAACTTCAAACTAAATATAATGAAGAACCCAGACTCTAGATTGGAGCAAGCTGTCGGAAACAAGTTTTATTACGAACAAACTAGAAAAGAAAAAAAATTGAGTTACAAAACTCATCCTGTCACAATTATTGAAAAAAATATTCAACTCAAGGAGCAACTAACGTATTAACTAAAAATGAATTGCGTATTAATTGGTATATTAGTGTTTATTCAATCTGTATACTATTATATTCATAATTGAAAGCAGGAAAGTCTAGGTTATGGAAATAGATGTAAATAAATTATTACTTCATTAAATAGTTATAATATCCCATGGTATACACAATGAGGTCACGTTGCATAATTACATTCCAGGTTAGGGGAAGTGCATTATTGCTGCGAGTATTGGTATTTTCTACCTTAATTACATTTTAAGAATGTTAGCAATCCTTCGAGGGATGAAGTACTTTAGTCTAGTCCATTTTTTATAAATACAAAAAAACAAAAACAAAATTTAACATTTTAAAACACTAAAAATGTATTTTATTAAATTTTATTTACAACGAAAGCAATAAGCATATTATTTTTAAATATTTGAAATAAATGTATTTAACTAATCCTATGTAACACTGATTTACCTTAATTAGGTTCCACCACGTGACTTCCTGTTTGAAATCGCACTTACGCGTTTCAGAGCATCTGCTTCATCTTCAGAGTATATAATCACTCACTATCGAGATCATTATACATTAAAATTAACAAATAATTTCGGACAAAACATAACACATAAACATATATAAATTAACGCGAAGAACTACGTGCGTTTCGTGTCAATGCCCTAGGACAACTGAAGTCTCATATCATATCTGGCGGCATTGTTTATTTAAGATTTTGATCTTGGATTTTGATGGCCGTATCGTATAAGGTATTCAATGAGAAATTTAGCTGGTCATTCATTAAGCTCTGCACATCAAGTTTGAAGGCTTTAAATATCTCGAATTCCTCGATTGCGTCCATATATTTCCTATTTCGGCATATATTTAGTGGTTCTAAGTTGTTATCAAAATCCGTTTATAGGAATGATTTTCGTCAATAAGGTGTCGTGCAAAATTTGACTTGTTGCCATTAATATTTCTTTTCGGCAGATGTTCTTTAAATCTTTGACGAAAAGCTCTTACCGTTTGGCCTATATAGACTTTTGTGCATTGGTCACATTTTAGTTTATAGATACCAGTTTTTGACTCTATTTGCGTGTCGTGTTTACGGCTGAGTAATTTTTTAATACTGTTGTGGGTCCGGAATGCCATTGTAAGATTAAGTTTTTTTAAATGATTAGATAATATGCTTGTTTGGTAATATATTACCGTATTCACATGCAATGAACGTCTTCTTAACTTTATGTTGCGGTGGTCTTGTAAGTTGTTTTCTGTTTCTTGCTCAATAGTTTGTCAATCTTTTGACTTTTAAAACCATTGGCTGTGGCTATGTATTTAATAGTAGTAAGTTCCTCGTTAAAATCGTCTTTATTCAAAGGTATTGTGATTAATCTGTGTATCATACTGTTTGCCTACCCTTTTTATTTATTCAATAAACACAACCTTTTGTTGTTAACTTTAAACTTTTCCTCATCAAATAACACCCAAGTGTTTTCAGGCCTTATTTGATGCTGTTCTCTTGTACTACCCCGTTAGAACAATTTGATAGGTTTGGCGAGGGCAAGAAAAGGAAAACCTTTTGTTTCCTATTCTTAAGTTTTTTTTAATTTAAATTAATTAGACCTTTTTCATCTTTTGTGTAGTACACTAGCTCAATTCTAGACTCTTTTTCGGGATCGTTCCCTTTGGAGTTAAATTTGTAGTGATCCGTGAATAACTCACCTGCTGACTTAATTACACTAAAGCACTGAATGGTTTTAGGATTATTTTGATTGGATTTGTAAATTATATATTCAAATTTTCTGTTGAAAACACAAAAACGATTTATTAATTAACATAAATCCATTAACTTTGAAACAACAAATTATTATTTTCAAAAACACAATGAAATTGATTAATATTTAGCTTATATTTACATATATTGAAAAATAGCAAAGTGATGAATTAATTTACTAATTAAAATATGTATATTAATGATTATATTATTTACATACGACGATTTGCCATTGTGAGTAATGAAATTTACTAAACGAGTTTACTTTATTCAATTTCCCCAGAATCTACTTGAATTTATTTATTTCATTTATTTTTATTTATTTATTATTTTGTAACGAAGGGATTTATTTAAAATTATAAGTAACAATGATTGTTTGTCACTTACAGAACACAAGAAGTTCGACGCGTAATTCTTTCTGTCGATTTCCGGCGATTTAAAGTTGTTCTCCTTCGTCCCCAGAATGGTTTCTTCGGCTTACAGTTGTCTTCTCCTGGACTTAATTAAAGTTGTCCTCTCCTAGTTGATTGTAGTATTTTTTGGCAAGATAGGCCGTTTATGTGGATATTCTTCTCCCGAAATTATCACGACCCGACTTAGCTTTAGGCCGGAGCTAGTACGAACCGCACACCGTAACTTATCGCCCTACGACTTTCTTCTAAGTACCCTCGGAGCTCGGTCAGCTGTTTACTCGTTGGCGCTTCGTGCTAAACTAAAGTTTAGAGATGATGCAAGCTGCTTCCTCGACTTGTTACTTGTCAAACGAGCATTTTTCTCTATGTGACAAGAAATTCTGATTTCTTGCTTTAGAAATATATTTTTTGGTCTTAATATATTTCCTGATTTATTTGATGAATTTTAGTGCCTTTATTTCCCATCGATTAGGCCTAATTTAATTATTATCTTCATTTTTGAATTACAATGTGCGCTCTGTTTTGTCTTGCGTAGTACCTCCGATGACGTAACTTCCCTCTTGGTGCTTGGGCCTTGCGTTCCTGTATGAACTTGTCGATTCACAATTTTTGCATTGATTTCACCCAAACTCTATAACTTCTTTTTGCGTGGTCGGATTTTGGTTTTATTGACTTCTATGGATTGGTTGACGTTTTCTGATTTCTCTGGAATTCGAATGGCGTTTCTACTCCTCTTCCTTCTTGAGTTATAGACTTCGTTAGTTTTGCTTAAATTTTGAAATTTATTTCCTGTAAATTTGAAATTTTCCATTTTTTCTTGCTTGTATCTTCTTCGGTTGGTCTTGAAACGCGCTAATCATGTGTTGGATTTTTGATAGCTTGTTTGGTTGTCTAGTTATTCAGCTTGTTGTTACTCTAATTGCCTTCGTTTGGTTTTCGGCGTTTCATTCCCCCCCTTTAAAGCTCTTTTCATATCTCACATGGCATTACAATTTATTACACATATATATATACCCTATTTTATCAATATTTCCCTTTTATTAATCTCCCTTGTATTTATTTTGAATTAATACAGTTTTTTATTAATTTATTTTATTTTTATAAAACTACTTATTTATTTACATCGAACTTCGGCTTGATTATGCCCTATTATTGACTCTATTAATTGCTATTTTTTATGATTTAATTCCATTTGAACTTTATGAATTATTGGCCTTTTTATGCCCAAGAATGACTTTACACTTTATTTTTAGCTATTAAACTTTATAACTTTATATTTTTTATTACTTTATTTTCTTAACCCTTTTTAACTCTACAAATGACTCTACTTTGTTTTTGGATTTTATTCAAATTCTGCAAATTCAAATTGCTTACGCTTACATTTTTGTCTATAACTTTTTAACAAATTATCATAACAATATTATTTTTATTACTCCTTGCTTATTTAACTCCCCTTTCAACATAAATCTAATAATAACAACTTTTTTTAACAAAATTACAAACCCCTAACTTTCTATGTTAACTCATTTCTAACCAAATTTAGACAAGACTGGACAAGTCTATTCCTGTCAGATCCTGCAAGGTTTTGGCTCGATTATGTCGCTAATGCATACGTCATAGTCTGCACTTATTCAACTACCACAATTTTTGTTAATTCTTCAAAATTGTTAATAAATACTATTTTCACATTGGAAACAACCTTTTTTATCTTAATTTTGGGCTTTTTTGACACCTTTAGCTTTAATCTTTTGTTATATTGACTTTGAATTTATCTTATCTTCTAAAGCGAGAGATAATTGTTTGTCTGCTAAATGGATCTGGAATCTCCGTCTAAGGATTTTTGATTTTTTGATTTTATATTAGGCTTTTGGCCACGAGAAATCGATTGGAAATGGTCACCAGTCTGGGAAAATTCGTTTTCTACGTCTTTTTATTAAATTAAAATGTGAAATTTGTCCATTTTAAACAATACAAAGCACAGCTGATGCAAATGTTTTCAATGCCATTACAATAATCATCTGCTTTCTTTTAAACTGTATATTTTATTAGAGGTAAGCCTAATGTTGTATCTATTTATAGTTACCATGGCAACGAATACATAATAAACATACCCTTTATTTAGTTGTTTAATGTTATAGGCCTAACCTAAACGATGTTCACGGAAATTTGCAATAATAGTAGTTATTGACGTGAGCGAACTAGGCCCTAGGAATAAATCGATATTGAAATAATACTTTAATTTAGGCCTGACTTATTTCTGAGGCATAGCGTTGAGATTGTGGTTAATCCTTTAAACTGTATTTTTATTACAGGTAAGCCTAATGTTGTATATACCCTTTATTTAGTTGTTTAATGTTATAGGCCTAACCTCAAAATTCAATAATCCAATATTTGTTATTGAAATCATAGCCCTGCTTATAATCGAGCTTTAGCTCGGTCTCCAGGTACTTTTAATTAATGCAATTAATTTACCCCAATTGAATCGGTCAATTGGCCGTTTCATGTTGTATGCGGCTATTTTCTGAGATATGGGGTGATGTGAATCAGAATGTATTGTAGTGACAGTGGTTGTGGGTTTTCTATACACATTGTAGCGGAATTTGTCCTTTTCGTTAATAACTGTTATATCTAAAAAGTTCAGTTTATTATCGACTTCTTTTTCACTTGTAAATTGAATATATTTATTTATTTATGCCATTCATATAATTCTTTAGGAGTTCTATTTGTCTAAATGAGACATTAAAAATTATAAAAGTGTCATCTACATATCTGGAATACGATATGATTTGGGAGTGTGATTTGTTCACATTAGACAACAAGTATGTATTTTCATAGTGGTTCAAATAGACGTCGGACAATATACTAGAAAGTGGAGAACCCATAGCTAATCCATCCTTTTCAATAAAATATTTACCATCAAAAGTAAAATAATTCTGATCCAGTACTATTGTTAATAAGTCAATTAGTTCAATGATTTGTTGTTATTGGTTTAATATGTTTGCTTCAGTGTGGCGTGTTTTCAGAATGTCTTTTGTTTCTTGAATTGGTACATTTGTATATAAGTTCACTATGTCAAAGGAGACTATTTTATAACCGGGTTGTAAAGAAATGTTGTTAATCTTGTTGATGGAATCGAGGCTGTTTCTACTGCTGTGGTTGTTTTTCAATCGTATACTGTTACCTATGAAAGAGGCTAATGTTTTGGCAATGTTGTATCCAGGTGCTGTTGTAAAATTGATAAGGGGTCTAATAGGTATATCGGTTTTGTTAATTTTGGGTAATCCAGTAATGTTTGGGGCTTGGGCACTTATCGGTTTGAGTTGGAGCCAAGCTCTTTGACTAAGCAAGTTCGTGGAACGGTTTATCTGACTATTTATATATTTTACAAATTTTGTGGTTGGGTCTGATAAAATTTGTTAAATTTTATTATTCTGTAGAAACGTATATACATTTTCATTGTAATTATCTGTACCCATTATTACCATTGTGTTACCTTTATCAGCATTTTTAACAAACGCCTTATTATCAGATAATTTGGTTTTAATTGCATTAACCAGTTTCCGATCAGATGAATACCTAGCCAGATATTGTATGGAATATTATTAAGTTTTAGATTATTTAGGCATGTTTTGATTAGAATTCTGGTCTCATTATGTAGTTTCTGATCAGGTATAGATTTAATTGCTGCTTCGACATCTATAATCTCATTGACTATATATGGTTTTTATTCGAGTGTGGTAAATTGTATTTTAAACATTTCTCGAGGATACCCATTTCATCATCACTTAATAAGACCGCGGTTAGGTTATAAACACGATCATAAAACGTGTGTTTACATTCAGTAGTATCTGATGTACAATATTTACTTTTGAGGAATTGCAACTTTTTATTTTGTTTGTGCAAGATACGCTGCACGACTAACTTTACGTAATTATTGACATAGGACATAATTGTATCAATATATGCTGGATGTATTGTATTGAAAATAACTAAATGTGACCGTACAGAAAAAAATCACAATTCTATGTGTTAAAAAACCTATCCCAGGAGTAATATTTATTGATCTAATTTAATATCTAGTGATTTAAGGAGTCCATAAGCTACGATAACTTCAAGCTTAAAACAGCTGCTAGTTTGAAACGATTATATCAGCTGATTGTTTATTATAGCAGATTAGTTTAATTATTATTTAACACAATTGTATTGTTTAAATACAGTAACACTGATTCACAGACTAACGTATTCTTCTGAATTTTACTAACAAAAGTAAATTCGTTCTTTCCGTATTCTAAAAATGGGGTTAGGTAAAATATGGTACGTTACATGTGATAACGGCTTCTTTACACTCACTGGATTATTCAACTCGGCTTCGCTTTGTTGTACAAACATTCGAATGATGTAAATAAACAGTCTATTAAAACTGAATGTTTTCAAAATTGTTAAATGTTTCTTAAATTTCCCAAATGTAAATGTTTCAAACCAATTACTTATAAATCAAAATATGGTATAATTTATTTAAGGTTTACATTTGATTCTAATCACAACAATTTAATTTTGACGCCCCTTTTGTAGTAATAACACTTTTAAAAGTAAATTACATTATATGCTCAGATTGATGCAAAGCCCTTCATATAAAAAAAATAGATTTTCCAAAATTGTGTTAATCTCTATATAAACAATGACGACTTAATTTAAATTGTATATCCCCCCCCCCATTCGACTTGTTATTCACTAATAGCTAATCAATAATTGATTTTTTTTTTTTAATTAAACCAACTCCAAACATTTCTAACATGACATATTACCACAGCTTTATTTCAAGTTCCATATTTTAATAAAATTGAATTAAATATCTGCTTAGGAAAATACAATGCACTTTATTATTCGTGTTATAATTAAAAAACTTTTAAACCAATTAATTTAATAATACGTACATAAACATTGATGAGTTTATTATATGTTTAGTTTAAATTTACTTTCTAAACAGTACTTATATCAGATACATAAATATATTTTTATCAGATTAAGAAAATATTCCTAATCTTACTCTACGACCGTTATAAATTTGCAGTTTATTTGGCCTTCTACTAACATAGGTCATGTCATCTCCTCCACCTACTGGTACAAGTGAATAACTTATTTCATTCATTTACAAGGTACACCTATGTATTTGAATAAAATGTTTATATATCATTAATAAAGTTTGAACTTAAAATATTCCCTTCATACTCATATTATTGTGGTAGTTTATATAATTACACACACAAACCTTAAGACTGAAATTGATATATTTATTTAATTACATTTACAAACTGATAAATTACTAAAGGAAAACTTAGAACTTAAATATTGTGTTATCTGAAAATTTAATATAATGTTTGCACGTACAAATGTGGGTATTTCAAATTTATACTAATATTTTAACTTTTGGTAAATATTTTAAAAAAACTATTATGCACTTCATTAAAAACATATATGTAAGATTTACACTAAAACTTACTTTTATAATCGTGAGCAAAAATTTTCACTTTGTGTTCTGTGTAAGTCTTTAAATTAACAATACTTTGCTATTACCTGATAATTTAATATTTTATTAATCTGGTAACATTGATTTACACCTTGACATTGACATACAATCGTAAACTAGTTACTTTGTTGTTCTATTTATTTATTTAAATTGACAACCGACTTTAATCATTTAGTTTCAGTATAATATGTAAACAAATATATTACACGTAAAATTATTGAATTTGAATAATAAATGGATATAGTGATTGCTCGTTATCTGTTCACTAGTTCAAACAATTAAATATGGATTCATGTACGATATTGTAAATCCATATTCTATATAACATAAACCAGAGTTGATCGAGGTTGGATCACGCAATAGGGTTCCGTACCGTCAGCCATTCAAAGTGTGTAGCAGAAGATAGTATAAATAACATCAAAGCATGCACTTAATGTACTGAGCTATCATCCAAACCCACTGGTTAAATACACATTTAGATGCCGAACGTTTGGTATTAAGGGGTTGATAGTATAAGTTTAGGAAGTAAGTTGAAACATACTACTTTAAAAAAAAACCTTTTAAAAATCAACTTAAATAACCACTTCGAATAATATTTATATTTTGGTCTACCCGACTGTAAATAACTTTTATCAATTTAGCACTTTTCAATGTAAACAAATAATTAAAGGAGAATTTTATAAACCTCGAATTGCATTAAAGTAGGTATTAATGAAAATTAAATGTCTCTATTAAGGTGTTAAAAGCAAAGGAAAATACCAGCTCCAATTCCATTTTTAATGCTCCTACCGGTATTGCATACAATCATTTATTTCAAATCTCCACAAATGGCGCTCTTAATTCCCAAAAGCTGAGCTTTTATTTAACAATCCTATAAATTGAGTAAAAGCCGATTCCCGCTGAGAGTGGATTTCCGCGACCCCGTTGCTACTATTGTTGTGGAATTAATAGTTTTATTTATTATTCGGGATCAACTTTGGTTGCGTTTTGGTAACTGTTTTTTTGGTTACTCTAATGAATATGCAAAGCCATATAAATCTTGCTTAGAAGTGTTTCCCTTACACTTTATCCGTAGTTTTTATTTAAGAGAATATAATATATTTTCAGTATACACGGTACCTCTATGTCCTAATTTATAACAGATTATATTTGAAAATGAAAGATGTATTATTTAATTTGACCAAATAAAACAATCTATTAAAAGTAGAATCCATCGTTTAGATATTTATGAATTGATAATTTAATAATTATTTCAATAACAAATATTGCATAACAACAAAATCTATACAAATGTATACATTTAAATTCTCACCCAAATGTGTAGCGACAAAATTTGTTTTTGGTTGAAAAAAATATACGTGCTTTTTTAAATTTTTGTGCAGTGATTCTTAAAATTTAAATGGTAAGACTTTTAATAAAGTGCAGTTTATCTCCTGGAAAATTACAGTATTTCAATGTATTAAGGATCTAGACGATACAATTTTTGGTAGAAGAAACTAATTTTGATGAGGTAGGAATTTTTGCTACAATATCCAACGTTTGACGAACCAAAAAACGTATGAGTTTTTTTACTGTTTTGCTTTTGTGATTGTGTTAATCTGGAACTATTTATATTTTTACTACAATGTCTGGAATAATGTTATTAATAATATTCCATTTTAAAATAAAATTATGACTGCATATTTTTCATCCTGCTCTACAATCGTGTGAACGCTATATTTTAACCTGCCATTTAAAATTTTATATCAAAGAGAATACTGTTTAATTTAAAGCTACATGGTGTATGCGAACGTGGGAAATAGCATTTTCTACACAATAGCAATCTCGGAAAGGTTGAGTCATTCAAACAAAAATATTTCCTTGGAGACTGCTACGGTCGTTGTGCTGACTCCCTTACTTAAATTGTATTAGTCTTTTTCTCTTGATCTATCATTGAACATAAAAACGTTGATTCCTACACTTGTTTAAAGATAACAAACAAACAAAAAACTTATAGCCAGAGTTGTGACGGCAGTTTACTTATTAAAAGAAAAAGATGGATCCTCGATGGACACCATACAAAATTTCCTAAAAGAAAGGTATGGTGTAAGAGTTAATGTAAGACGCCTTGTGAACACACCTTATGTGTAAGAAAAACCCTACTCCAACTACAACATGGTATATACAAATTTGTGGAAGCCACAGTAATGTGTTTCCTAATAGAGGAAAAATGCCACACTATTTGTGGAAAGAACTAAACTTTGTTTTCTTGTAATTTAATTTTACAACATTTTTTTAAATGAATAAATAAAATTTAGTACAAAATTCAACTTATTAATTATTTTTAATAGTGTTGCCTACTGGCATCTGCAAGCAGTATTTAGCTAGTGTACATTGATTCAATAAATGTAACGTAGCATTGGTTTTGCTATGTTATTTGAATGATTGCTATGTTTTTTTGTTATTTAAAAGGGAAAATACATTTGAACATAATATTGCAAAACAGAAATCTCAATAATAATGTTTATTACAATAATAGCCTACAATACAGAAAATAGCCTATTAGTACCAGTTTATCAACAATTAGTAAATAATAAAACAAATTATATAAAATGTTGCTATGGTTTCTGCACTAATAACAATAATAATATAATATTACTAGCTGACCCGTACGGCGTTGCCCGTGGTGGTTGGTATTTTCAGTCTTTCTAACGTAATTGTATTCTTTTTAAGTGTTCAGACAGTCAGTGGTATTTGGCTTTTATATATACATAGATCTTAAATAATAAAAGCACTATTGTCGTAATAATAAAAGATCTGAAATTATGATTTAAGTAACTTTGATCCCCCCAAACCCCTCCTAAAATCTCGAAATTTTTCATACCCTTTCTTAGTGAGCACCTATGGCCCTAGAGGAAGCTACATACCAAATTTCATTCCAATCCGTTCGGTAGTTTTGAAGAAATCGTATTTTAATAACTTTGATCCTACCAAACCTCCCTAAAATTTGAATTTTTTTAAAACCCTTTCTTAGTGAGTACCTATGGCCCTAGAGGAAGCTACATACCAAATTTCGTTCCAATCCATTAGGTAGTTTTGAAGAAATCGTTTTTTAACAAACTTGATCCCCCAAACACCCCAAAAATTTTGAATTTTTTCAAACCCTTTCTTAGTGAGCATCTATGGCCCTAGAGGAAGCTACATACCGAATTTCATTCCAATCTGTTCGGTATATTTGGAGAAATCGTGATTTAATAACTTTGATCCTAAACCCCCCTAAAATTTTGAATTTTTTCAAACCCTTTCTTAGTGAGCATCTATGGCCCTAGAGGAAGCTACATACCAAATTTCATTCCAATCCATTCGGTAGTTTTGAAGAAATCGTTTTTTAATAACTTTTATCACCCCAAACCCCCCTAAAATTTCGAATTTTTTCAAACCCTTTCTTAGTGAGCACCTATGGCCCCTAGAGGAATCTACAAACCAAATTTCATTCAATCCGTTCGGTAGTTTTTGAGAAATCGTGATGAGTGAGTCAGTGGGTTTTGGCTTTTATATATATAGATAAAAAAAAGAGTTTAGTCAATTTAAAATAGTTAATTTTGGCAATATTGTTAACACATACAACTTAAAAAAATCGAAAACCTAAAGATTTGAAACTTTGTGATAAAGTCGGTTCTACACGATGCTACGAACACCTCCCATCGTTGGACGTTTGATGGTTCGTCACATCTTGTGGCCGTTGTTCAAACCTACGAGCGTTCATGGCGACCGTCGAACATTTGACCATGTTCTGGCCGATGTCGGTATTCTTGCACCAAATCAAAGGGATGCCTCCAATGTTTGAACAAAAATGTTCGTTGGTTCGACTCAACGGCTACACGACTCCTTTATATAAAGCAGTATTTACTCTCCATTCACACTAAAGACTCGTCTTGTTAAGGTTTATCTTTGTGTTTAGTTTTTAAACAGTAATATTATTCATTATTAATTATAATTATTATAATTATCCCTTACATATTGAATTATTCTTAGAATTCTATGTAGAGTGCATACACTAATACCTCACTCAAAATCATAAGTCACTAAATAAATACTGATTACATTATAATGATCACTATTTTTTGAATGCTTAATATCATATAATAATATTATAATTATGATACTATAATAAGTAATATTATAATAACGTATTATTATATACTAAGTATCGCCTATTCCATCTCCACGCGCTTACTTGTCTATATATACTATGTATCGCATATTCCTTCTCCACGCTCTGACTTGCATCTACGCAAAAAGTTCGTGACGCGAGATTTCAGAAACATAGTCAAGCGAAAGTGCACAACGGGCCAATAGAAGTTATCACTTGAAACAATTTTATTTTCAGAGATTTAAAAGATACTCTTTTAATAAGTGGTGTTCCCTAAGATAAAATATCTTCAGTTTACTTTCTTCTTACAAATACCATTAAATATTCAAATTATCTAGTTCATCAGATTAAAATGTTTTTATGTTTTCGTTGGGTTGAGGTAAATTAAAAGAGAGCCGTATTTCTCCTTATTCAATAAATATTTGTTGTTAAAATAGAGATAATAAAAATAAGTATTTACTTGGTACAAGCTCTTTAATATTATTTGACTTAAAATTTTACAAAATATGAATAGAAATGGTGATTACTATAAATGTAAATAATAGTGTACGTATACAAAATTTAGATTGCGTTAATTTAAAGGTAGATTAATGTGCTACATATCTGTGTTTAAAAACAGGGTAAAATAATGTATACAGATATGATGGCAATGGCTTATAGTAAATGCAATAACATTTATCGAAATTTGTCTAATATTTCTAAATAAAATGCGTTATTGCAAATACCCATGTTTGTTCTTAAGTGGTTTGTTTTTAATGTTGAAACAGCCAGCCTCTTATGTTTCATAATGCTCTGAAATTCTAATCTGTTACATTAATAATTAACCATATAATTTGTTTACTCCTGATTTACTATATTAAACGTCTAAAGTAATACAGGTAATATTACACGCTTATATTGCACGTGCGCAGGTACTTGTTTCACACATTATTTAACAAATATCCAATTAAAAGGTGTAAGAGAATTAAATGAACTCAAATATTACTTAATTCACAAGTCTAATAAAATATATTAGTTCCCATATTGTTAAGTTGGATGTATATAGTGTTAGTTTTCTAAGACATTATATTCTAATCAATAAGACATTATCTTCCAGTCAATGTCTATAATTTGGATCAAGATGCTTTCCTATATTCGCAGTAATTGAAGCCTATACAAGTAGACGCTAATTAATCTTAAGACATTGATTGTGTCTCAATGCACTTAACATAAAACAAACATTGACAAGACGTATCTATCAACATTACTACAAAATATCTTATTTAAAAATACACAGCTATTATAATAATTTATTAGAAAATAGTAAAACAACTTCACATCGAACAAGCTTTTATATTTGAACGTGTTGCATTAATGGTTCAATTTTCATAACGGCGTGAAATGTATTTTAATGTGATTTGCTTATCCTGTAGATAAGAATAAATACTAATTATTTTTTAAACACAAGAAATAAAATGTTAACAACAAATATTTTTAATTTTAGCTTTGAAAAATTCTTTTTCTTTGAAATATTTGTCGATAAAAAACTATTGTTTAATACGTTTAGAACCTGAATGTTGAATCAAAATAAGAACTTAAATAATAATTTCATGTTTTATAAATTGCTCAACAAATATCCAAATAAAAGATAAAAAGTTAATTTATAATTTCTGTTCTTTAATAGCTTATTATAAAATGTAGTTTTATTTTTCAGAGTATTAAGATGGTTGTCAATTGATTATTAATTTAAGATGATACTGTCCAACAGTTTCTATTTTAGACGTAAAAAATGTCCCTTGTTGCGTACGCAGTAATTGAGTCATATATGCTATTCAAGTAGATACTAATTAGCTGAGGCAAAAGCTCGAATCTAAATGTGTTAAATATGAAACAAGCGTTGTACGTCAAAACTTAACAAAGCAGTCATAGAGCAATATAATATATTTTATGATAGCAGAAACACATACAAAGGATGTAATTATTAATTAGGGCTTTGTGATGTGATTAGTAAAAAGGATATATTTCTATAGTGGAATTTTTTTCAAAATGTTTACACCAGTAGTTAAAAACTAAAATGAAAGGTAAATTCACGTTGAATCTTGTTGTTCAAGACGCTTAACAAGAAGATAAAAATAATTAAAAATGCCAATCGATATTTTCTAATTAAATTACTAAACTTTATTCGTCTTTGAGCTTGGTCAAAGCAATCGACTATATTATTTATAGTTTAGGGAGAATAGTAACAAGTATATAACAACTTACTTAATAAAGGAGGTGATTATGGTTAGGGATATGGCTGTTTTGATTTATGATAATAAGTGTATAGAATGCATTTCTTTCAACATTAAACTCGTACATATAAATTCTTTCAATAATTACATTTATTATAATTACCTAACACACTAACAGTTATAATAAATCAGAATTGTAATCTTGTAATTGTGACTACGACATAATTTCTTTTTTGCAAAAGTATATTATAAAATATATTATGTATACTTATCTCTATAAATAAAAAAGCTTAAGATAACTGGTGTTTTAATGCATTCAATGTTTTAATTACTGTATTTAGTAAATAATTTGGTGTTTTTATGTGTTCAATGTATGTATTTCTAGTGCAGTTTCGTTGAAATAAATTTAAAAAATTATGAGTTTGAATTGAATACTGTCTATAAAGAGGGTGTCCATTTTAACTGGGTCGCCATTGGGATATACAAAAGTACAAGATGTACATCAAACTTTAAATGGGGGAATTCGCCTACTTTTTAGAGACCATTAAAAATAGGAATTTGAAATTTAAAAAATCTGCCACTATTTTCCAATATGGCGGTCAACTTGACAGTTTGTAATAAAACAGTCTGTATATTAATGTGTATTCGGACTCTACAAACAATTTTAAGACTTTTTATTCTTGAACAAACTTTTATAAACCCAACCGTTTAGAAGCTACAGCACTAAAAAGTATAAACGTTGTATGTTTTGGTCATGTGTTTGAAGGCCTGTTAAAAATAATCAGCTGATATTAATTAAGTATTTATTTGGTAAATCATTAACAGCTGAGTTTTCTCACTGTTGTGCTCATTAATATTGTACTACAGCAGTTGGCAAAAAATTAGTGCCAGCTATTCGAATATTGTTTTTGTAAAGCTTGGTGCTGTTTTAAGATTTACTTTTTTGTTTTCTTGTGAAACTGGTGTTAACTATTATTGTAATAGTTCATTATTATTTACTCTGATAAAATGGAGTATAAAAATACAGAAAAATTCAAATGGCTGCATCTACTTATGAAGAAAAGTTCTCCGAACAGGAAATATTTTAAAAAGCTCATTGAAAACTTTAGAAGTTGTGGATCTTTTACGAAGAAACGTCAGGGTCTAAAATCAGACCTAATAGAGGAAGTATAAACCGATATCCTTGCATATTTTGAGGCAAATCCTACGTCTAGCATAAGAGAATATAATATCGAGGTATTTGTGTGGTATTTCAAAAAGCTCATTGATACTTAAAAACTCACAGATATCATCCCTACAACTCTTTAATCGTTCAAACTATGCTTTCTTGAAGCAAGGAAAGGAGGTTTTAGTTTTGCAGTTTGTTTGTGGATACGGCTGTACATAATCCGCACTCCTTCTCAGATATAATTTGGACAAATGATAACACATTTTCCAACAAAGGTATGATGAACAGAAAAAAACATCACATTTGGTCTTGTGAAAATCTTCTTAGGGTTAGAGAGGGTCGCCATCAAATTCGGTTCTCTATAAACTGTTGGTGTGCTGTCCTGGACAAAAGGATACTAGATGTACAATTTTAGCGAGATACAGCTACTCAGATCGGCAGTTCTTAGAAGACATATTGAATTCAGCCATAGATGATATACCTCTCAACACTAGAGTTAACTTGTTCTATCAGCAGGATGGCGCACCAGCTCACAACAGCGATATAGTAAGGAGCATCCCTTGTGAATGACCAGCATGACCTGGTGCTGGAGGACCTGTAGCACGACCTCCCCGATCTCCGGACCTTACGCCGATGGATTTCTTTCTTTGAGGCCACATCAAAAACAAGCTCTATGAAACCCATTATGCTACAGCTGATGAAATGCAACCTAAAGTAACACAAATATTGCACTCTAATCACCATACTGTACTTTCAAGGACAACAAAACACACCTTCACTCGGGCTTGTGCGTGTATTTATAACGATGGGGCTCAATTCGAACACTTGCTTTAAGAATAAGTAAATAGGTTCCAGTAAGATTTTTGTGTAATATTACCATAATTTTATGTATTGATTGTCGTTAGTTCGTCTATGGTTTTCGTGCCATAGTTTAAAATATTTATTTTCATTAGATAGGAGTCTAATAAAGTATGCACATTGTACATTTTACAATTTATTTTATATTCTGTCAATATTTTAGAAATATTTATACAATCATAAAATTTTAATTCAGTTTGAAATAATTTAAACTGGCATTTAAACAAATAACTAAAATATAGATATTTTTATTATTTTTAGTGATATAGCTAATAAACGGTTGGGTTTATGACATTTGTTTCAAGAATAAACTGGTCTTAAAATTGTATGTAGAGTCCGAATACACCATAAATTACAAATTGTCAAGTTGACCTCCATATTGGAAAATGGCGGAAAAGTCTTAAATGTTTAAGTCATACTTTTAATTGTCAATAAAAAGTCGTTGTAGTCCTCCATTGGAAGTTTTCTGTACACCTGATACTTTTGGAGATCCGAATAATGGTTGTTTTTGGAACAAACCATGGATTGTGAATCAGCTGATATTAAACATGTGTTATGTTATCTACTTAATTTTTCATGAGTGACAAATTTGTAGTTTTGACACTTAATTCCTCAGTATTGTGGTTTCTAAAAATTAAGAAAAGTAAAAATAATTAAATAATTAATGGTATTTGTTGATTTAAAAAAGGTATTTATTTGTCTAAAAAACGTTTTATAGGTTTTAAGAGCGTTTCCATTGCTTCTAAACGTTTCCATACAAAAATATCCGCTCAGTTAGGGTGTTTTTAAAACTAGATACCCCTCTAAATTTTAAATGGTTAGTCGTATAAAAAAAATAACACCAAGAAAAAAGTCTTAAAATAACTTGTAAAACACGAAATCTTGTACTTTTGGAGATGTCAATTACCAAAGTAAAATGGACACCCTATAGTAATGTAGATATATATATTTGTGGCTTAGAAATTTTTTCAAGTGAGTGGTTAATAATTAATTATTTTAGAGGGAAAGAAAGAATTATCGAAAACAATTAGAAGCAAAGTAAATAAGTTAGTAACGTATTACTCTATCCAGGCCTTAAACGTATACTTATTAGGTATATTATATTATTGAACTAATTTAGTCAAATATTTAGACTTAAGTTTTGATCGACTATATAATAGAATTTTTATCCAGATTATAATATAAAAGTAAGCACTATACTAATTATGTAATTTTTCAATCACACAATAATATAATATATTGAATATTTCCGAAAGTTTTATAACTGAATAACAATGAAGTCCTGAGTGTGAACTTTGAAAAGTATATTTGTATATGGTGACAATATTAAAATCGTGAAATTGAATTACAGTTGGTGCAATACGGTATTTGCATCTGCAAACTTGAATTTTAAATATTTGTATTGCAAAAACCTCATTCAAGATTAGAATAAATAAATACAAAACGCTAACGTAATTGGGAGCTTTTTTTTAGTCAAGGAAACAAAAATGGAAAATTTTTAGGAATTTGATGAATTCAACGTGCTTTATATTTGTACCCTTTATAATAAAAAGTAAAGGACTACCAAATAAAACAAGTTTTGTGCTAAATTTATTATGTTTGATGTGTAAACGTGCTTAGTAGGTTACTGTTACGTGTGGGCTGTATTCACGATTATTTTAAATGTTAAAGAGCTTCGTATGGAACGATTCCTAAACAAATTCAAATAACACTTTATGATCTGATGATGGGCTCACGAAGCCCGAAACTGCAGTAAACCAACTGTGGGTTAGTGTGACATACCGGATAAAAGGTAATATAAATTTATTTATAAATTTGCTAATCCGTAGACTACAATGTTAAAGTTGAAATAAATTGAGTAAAAACCGATTCCCATTGAAAGTGGATTTACTCCACTAATAGTGTTGTTGTACCACTATTTGTATGTCAATATATGAAATGCCATAATAGTAAATCTTACTTAAAACACAATATAACCATGATTTTCATTATTAAGAAGAATGTTTGTTCTACAATCTTTGATTTCCCATGTACGAGAGCTATTGGGGAAACGCTGGGATTATTTTGTATGCTTACCTTTTAAAACAACTGATTTGTTTTTACGAAAAATTTTTTGCGAATGACAACTGATATAAGCACTAAATGTGATTTATGTTTTATTTGTCATTTATGATTAGAATATTCCTGTAATACTTTACTTTAAATGTATTGTTAGTTTCCTGCAATCAATTAAGAGATAATATGTTTACGTTAAGCTAAGAAGTTCTGAATCCCGATAGTCTAAAATCATATTGTAACAACCAAAAATAAAAACATATATTTGAAATGAAACAACTCTCTTCTATCCAGGTTGGCTACACAGTCTAATATGTACGTTAGAAGTAGCCTGTTCTACACAATAGCAGTTTCCAAAGATTGAGTCATTCAAAGAAAACATTCCCTGAGAGACTGCTGTTATCGTTGCGCTGACTGGCTTACTTAAATTGTATTAGCCTCTTTCTCTTGAGCTATATTTGTACATATTATACAAAAAAACAAAGTTACATGTGAGATTAGTTTTTAGTTAATAATTAAGTGTTAAACAATGTTTTAAAATTCATTGTCTATTAATGATATTATTATGTACATACCGGTATTTCTCTTCTTGAAAATGTTTCATAAAAACAAATAAAAGTTGTTGAATCACTTAAAAATTGTGAAAATACATAGGCCTAAATTAATAAGTTGTTAAAAACAAATGTCAACTGCTTTGAATTAAATGTTTCTTTACAGATGTGTTACATACAACTGAGTTTCTAACAATTTTCCAACAACTGAGTATTGTTTTGTTTAAGTTTTAATTCTTTCTCATGTTGGTCCCTTTCAATACAGTATTACTCTTAAACATGCGTTTATTTCACACAGCAAATATATGAACTCATAACAAAACACCCTTAGGATTTCGAAATAATTGTCAGAGAGTTTCTATTTAATATACTGTAATCGTATATTATATTTACATACTTCTTCAGTAACACAAGTGCAATTTCTATTACAAATAAACCGAAGGAAATATCTTGAAAGGTGAAAATTGAATTCATGCTCAATCATTATAATTACTGTTAAAACGTAGAAACTATTGCTGGTAAATCTCTACCTTAAAAAGTAAAAAATTTATGTTGGTTTTGTTGAGGATAGACGTGGAAATTTAAAACTCCGGAAAACTTCAAAAAACCAAATTACTTGGTTTAATTTTAGAATAACATGATACAATTTACTTTATATACTAAATATGGGTATTACACCCCTTTACTTATTAAGAAAGCTCCATATATTAGGCCCTCTTTTTCTTTCTTTTATTTTCATTTTTACTTGGTGGCAGTATTTCTTAGCTCACATTTTGCCACCGTTTATTTATAACTAACGATACTTTTTTACTCATTTAGCTATGTTATTTCTACGTTTATGTAGATTTTTCTTGTCTATTTGCTTCATTATTATAAAACACTTAAACCGAATAAACTAGAACTATCAAATCAAAGCTTACTAAAGATGTTATAACTCACAACTAAACAGAACACAGAAAAGAAAATCAGCTGTTACTGAAACTAAAAACTAAATCAGATGTTAGAGTAGAAAATACTGCAAAATAAAATGTTTAAGGATGTGGTGCCACCTTTTTGAGAAAACAACAAACTTTATGAACGTTTAATTATCCACAGAATTATATTCATTGCTAAAATAATACATCCTAAGCTGAAATAGTTGAGATATTGGGTTACAAATGCGAAAAATGTGTTATTATTGCTTTGTGCCCAAAACTAAATAAATAAAAAATAAAATACTTATGACTATTACATAACTGTATTCCTTCGTAAAACATATTTATATATATACTAGCTGACCCGTACTGCGTTGCCCGTGGTGGTTGGTATTTTCAGTCTTTTTAACGTAGTTGTATTCTTTTTAAGTGTTCAGTCAGTGAGTGGTATTTGGTTTTTTTATATATAGATTTTAAATAATAAAAGCACTATTGTCATAATAATAAAAGATCTGAAATTATGATATTAGTAACTTCGATCCCCCTAAACCCCTCCTAAAATTTCGATTTTTTTTTCATACCATTTCTTAGTGAGCACCTATGGTCCTAGAGAAAGCTACATACCAAATTTCATTCCTATCCGTTCGGTAGTTTTGAAGAAATCGTGATTTAATAACTTTGATCCCCCCACAACCCCCTAAAATTCCAAATTTTTCAAACCATTTCTGTGTAAGCACCTATGGCCCTAGAGGAAGCTACTTACCAAATTTCATTCCAATCTGTTCGGTAATTTTGGAGAAATAGTGATTTAGTCATTTTTACCCCCCAAACCCCCCTAAAATTTCCAATTTTTTAAACCCTTTTTTTTAGTGAACACTTATGGCCCTAAAGGAAGCTACATACCAAATTTCATTCCAATCCGTTCGGTAGTTTTGAAGATATCGTGATTTAATAACTTTGATCCCCCCACACCCCCCTAAAATTTCGAATTTTTTCAAACCCTTTCTGAGTAAACACCTATGGCCCGAGAGGAAGCTACATACGAAATTTCATTCCAATCCGTTAGGTAGTTTTGAAGAAATCGTTTTTTTATAACCTTTGTCCCCCCACCCCCCCCCCCCAAAATTTTGAATTTTTTCAAACCCTTTCTTGGTGAGCACCTATGGCCCTAGATGAAGCTACATACCAAATTTCATTTCAATCCGTTTGGTAGTTTTTGAGAAAACGTGATGAGTGTGTCAGTGAGTGAGTGAGTGGTATGTCGCTTTTATATATAATTAATACTCAACCGACAATGTATTCAACCGACAATGATAGGTTGCGCGCCTAATGTTATGACAAGCGCGATATTGTGTTTATGTGTTGGTGTGATGAGTACGTACGGTGTATGTGTGTATATGTTTTATTTATTTTAATGTGCGACGATCTCTTCGGAGTGATTAGAACTTGAAAATGAAGTTTCGGCTCCGAAACATGTCGTAATAAATACACGACAAGAAGTCACGTGACGGACCTATCAAGGTAATATTATTATTACTAACGAAAAGTATGTATTCGATTTCATAATTTAGGGCCTACTTAAAATAAGTAGAAGTATTTTGTATGCATTTTTTTATTTACTAAGGATTTTGCTGATGCTAAATAAGTGGGGATGATTACTTTATGTTTTCTTCTGTTGCAATACCGGTACTATGAAATAAAAAATGAATTTACTATAAGGGAGCTGACGAACAAAGTGAAATGAAGCCTTTTTATCCGCAACTCCGTTTTAAATGTTTCACTAACCAATTAAGTGATTAGTTCTGACTTATCAATAATTCAGTATAAGCCCTTGAAGTAAAACACGTAATGTATAATAAATTTGATATTAAAAAACAATGCCAATACATTTCGTATACACCACTTAACAAATATTTATCAAGTAAAACATAAAACTTAACACATAAAGACAAACAGTTTGCTAAACTTACACATATATTATTTAAAAGCCTACCAAAATACATTTATTTGCTTTATTGTGTCAGTAATTTAAAATATTGCATCATTCCATACAATTATTACAATGATAATAACTAAGCCTGGCTCAGTACTAGAGACGTTTATAATAGACAAATATACCCTAATGAGCCCCAAGACACAGGATCGAGTTGAAACGTCTGCCAACATTATTGAACAACGTTTTTACAATTAATTCTTAAAATAAGTATTTTGGTGTGATTTAGAATAGCTGCAAACACATCGTCAAACAATATTAACAGGCTAGGAGTGATCTATTAGTAGTGAAACTTTGATTCGAAGGGGGTATTTTCGTCAGCTTTCGACTAAAGGAGGTTGTATGTATAACATTTTAAATAAGTAATTAAATCACGTAATGAATGTCTTCAAAAGACTAGACAAAAATTAATGCAAATCGATATTTTCTAATTAATTTACTAAACTTTATTCATCTTTGAGCTTGTTCAAAACAAGTTGATGAACTTATTTATACATTGAATTTTAATTTCAGAATAAACAACATCACTTTACAAAGTAGGTGGTTGGTGCAAAAGTTTCTTTTAACTTTTATGATTTATGATTACATTTTTAAAACGTGCATTAATTTCATCATTTTACATAATATATAAGGCTTTCAATAAACACATTTATCACAATTACCACACTAGTAGCTAACGAGATTTACTAACTTTGTTTTATAAACAACATCGCGTATCATACATTCTAATCTAGCTATACGTGAAGTACTGTTTGATCTATTACCAACACTGACGAATGTGTTCCGAACTGAACAGTGATTTGTGGAAGTTTTTGTACATTAATATAATGGGATGCGATCATAAATGATTTTTAAAAGTCTCTAAAATGGCATTTGAATGATAGTTTCCCAGAGCACTTGAATTTACTTTTGGATATACTTTAGAATATACTTTTTGGAGCAAAAGTATACAATTATTTTATTTTATTAAACATAATATTAATAAAAAATTCTTTTCCTATGGAAAGCTCTATAAAAAGGAAAATACACTGTAAAATATAAAATTAAATCATTTTAAGTATGGATTGTTAGCTTCTAATCTTTACTTTTATGACAAATATAGACTATGCAAACTTAAGTGTGTGAAACTCAGGTAGTAAATAAACCAACAGAAAAAGCGAAGCCCATAGCAGGGTTTGAATAACAAAGATTATCTTATGGCAAGAACAGAGTTTGCTAACTGAGCAATCACAACTCTAAATAATATAAAATTGTTTGATAAGCAATTATTTATTTTGACTCCATTTCCTAGAAATGATTGTTGCCTATTGGGGAAAAAAGAACGTTTTATTTAAACATTGTAAAATACAAATAAATACCAGTTTGTAGAATTTATGGATTTACATCAAGTTTTAATAAAGCACACTTTGCTTTTGTACTTGATAATTAATAATTTAAAACGATCAAAGGACAGAAAGCATGCTTGCTACTTTTGAAACTAGTTTAATTCTAAAAATTGCAATTCGAGTTCTTTCTTCTATAGTAGACAATACCTTTATTAGTATTTCTGCCAAACGTTATTGTATTTATGATATTAAGGTATTTTACGAACTTGACGATGTAACCTTTTAATCTTAAGACCACGTGATATTATTGAAATTCACTCTTCTCATACAAAAATTCTTCTTCTCCTAAGCTACAACTAGTTTTATATTTACTAACCTCACATTAAATGACACAATACAGTATTTATATTTTGTAATGGCTTTAAACATTCGTTCCTTTCAGACAATTTGCAATTGTATAACAATAAGTGCCTAGGGTTTTATAGTTTCCAAATAATTATTTATAAGAGAGTTTCTAAATTTCTTACAAAACTACTCTGTTTAACATTGTTATAAGAAATTTCAAATCTAAAGAAACGGAAAGCATTAAAATTCCATTAAAGTATTTTATTGTCAAGGATGTCCATACTGCCTTTAATTTAAATAACTATAACCAATTTCCTTTACAAATATTAAGAATATTAGCAAAGGTAGCCACAGTTATAAAATACAAAAGTTGTAGTATTGTGTTTCTAACCATGAGAATAGTTTCTTAGAATTAACATTTTGTCTTGTGTCTCGTATGATTCAAACCTAATCCATACTTCAAACATTACACATATGGTTGTTTACTGCATCTATTAAATGTTATTAAACTAATTTTCCCACTGAAAAATTTAGTCAATTCTATAGTCTTGATTTTTTTATCAACAATTATATTTAAAATTGTTTCCCATTTTATAAAGTACAAGTAAGTAGAAATACACTTTTTTTTATTACAATCAACTATTTATACTTAAAATATTCTCAAATATTACAACTGAATAAGAATGAAGACATGAGTGTAAATTTTTTTAAGTATATTTGCCTATAGCAGCAGTATGTAAATCATGAAATTGAATTAAATTTGCTCGAATCGATATTTTTAGAGTCTGGACACATGATTTTTAAAGTGAAAATCCTCATTCAGGATTAGAATATATGTATGCAAACTCTGACTTAATTGTCAGCGTTTCTTGGCACTCAAGTAATTAAAAATGGAAAAATTGTTTGCATTTGTGTGATTTGTTGAATTAAACCAAAGAACGTTACAGTTGCAATCCTTTATAATTGCAAGTACAAACATAAAACATGACGTTGCTAACTAAACTAATTTGTTGATTACACTACATAAAATCATAAAATACCAGGTACGTTATTTGTGTTAAATTGATGGTATTAGTATAAACAATTATTGAAAAATTATGAAAGCTGATCAAAATAGTGTGAATGAATGGAGTAAATTAAGAAACATACTCTAATAATATTCCATATCATAAAGTTTAAAATAATTTTATAAATCATAAAAAAGTATTATTATTTTTAAAATGCTGCTTTTTGGATAGTATATTTTTTCGTAGTTTAAATCGAGGAGAATTATCGATTATTCAGATGCATATTACATACATTACTTTCTTCTTTGAAATAAAAATTATTCTTTCGTTATTCAAAATGTTAATGTTCATAATCAAAAATATATTTTTTTGAAACCTAAAATTATTTGGTTAAGTTAAAATATAATACTGGCGCGGTCAGAGCAATCAAAAATAAAATCTTAAAGACAATAATTAGTTTTTAATGCTTAAAGTATACAATATCAAGTATACAATAATTTATTTCAAGTAACCACACACGCCAACATTAATCCATACAAACTGTAGGTCTACTTTAATTTTACAATTCCATTATTCTGATCAAAAGCCGATTCCCGCAGAAAGAATATTTCCTCGACCAAGTTGTTACTATTGTGTTGGAATCACTAGTTTTATAAATTAATTACTGTAGATTAACTTGTAGCAGCATTGTGGTTACTGCCTTTTCACTCTAATGGATATATGCTAAGCCATAAATATTACTTAAAAGTGTATGCCTTACTTAAAACTAAATTTAACCATGATTTTCACCCAGGAGAATGATGATATCCAACCTATTTTTAACCGACCTCAAAAAAGGTGGAGGTTCTCAACACGACCTGTTTATATGCTTTTTTTATGTTTGACCAGCGATTACGCCGAAAATAATGAACCGATTTCGATAATTTTTTTTTTTATGAAAGAGGATCATCCTCCGTTGGTCCCACTCCAGTTTTGTAAGGATCGGCCCAGTTACAAAACTGTACTTCATGTTTGCACAAGAGTGCGGCAAATATGAATTTTCAATTGGGAAAAATTATATGTTTTTATGTTTGTCCTGTGATTATTCCGGAACTAATGAACCGATTTCGATAAATCTTTTTGAATTTAAAATTTCTATTGACCCGTTGGACACTTTTTTGCGTGGGTATCTAAAAAAATATCGCGTCACGAATATCTCGCATCACGAATCCATTCAATTTTTCTTTAAGGAAAACTTGTTACAACTGTTGTACCCGGCTTCGTTCATGTAAATAAGTAAACAAATGTATAGATGTCGTAACTTACTTAGTTCAGGTAAATAAGTGAAACTTTTTTATAGCTGTTGTACCCGGCTTCCATTAGGTAAATAATTAAAACTTTTTTATAGCTGTCATACCAGGATTCGGTCAGGTAAATAAGGAACACATTTGTTTAAGCTGTCTTACTAGCTTAGTTCAAGTAAATAAGTGACACTTTTTTATAACAGTCGTACCCAGCTACGGTCAGGTAAATAAGGAAAACTTGTTACAGCTGCCGTACCCAGATTTGTACATGTGAATAAGTAAAACAATTTATAGATGTCGTACCTGACTTAGTTCAGGTAAATAAGTGAAACTTTTTATAACTATCGTACCCGGCTTCCATCAGATAAATAATGAAAACTTTTTTACAGCTGTCGCACCTGGCTTTGTTCATGTAAGTAAGTAAAACAATTTATAGATGTCGTACTTGACTTAGTTTAGATAAATAAGTAAAACTTTTTATAGCTGCCGTACCCGGTCATGCAAATAAGGAACGGATGTTTATATTTGTCATAGCAAATATTTTATAGCTGTTGTACCCGTCTTCAGTCAGGTGAATAAAAAACACTTCTCAATTTTGTATAGGAAATACATAATGTGTGAGAATGAAACCTTCTGCCTGCTTTCTTGTGTTAAATAAAGGCTTCTTTTAACACATGTTTTAATATGCACCACAGTTATTTATATAACAGTTTCGAGGTGGAGGAAAAAATGCATAAACCCCTTTTTTGACATGAAAAATGTTCTTTAATAATCTGCTCATTGCTCTAAAAATAAAAAAATGAAAAAATAAAACAACTTAAAAAAAAACTTGAGACTAAAAAGTAAAAATAATTTGTATTCTGAACAATCGTAAATTATTCAAAGCCAATACAACACAATTTTGAAGTCGGCGACAAATTTACTAAAATTTGTACCTAAATCTAAACTAAACCTATTTGGTTTGTAGGGTTTTAGTTTTTTTTATTAAATAAAACTACATCTACGATAGATTTTTTACATAAAATGTTTTTATATATAACCTAAATTAGGTTCACAAAAATGTACATACTGTAATTAATTTGTATGTAAAATTACTTGTATGTATTATATTAATTCGTATTCTAATCAAATGTAAAATTAAACTCCCAAATCTTTTTTAATAACCTCAACAAATGTCCTAAAATGGTACAAATACAAATTGGAAAATTTGTATTCTAGGACGCTAAATATTGTATATTAGACAGTATCATTTAACACCAACAAAATATATGCTAAACAAATTTACAAAATAACATTTATTTACTGAATCTATTAAGCCCCCGTGAATAATCACTGGCAAATCAGATACACTCCGAAATACATCATTGAATTACAAAAAAATATATATATATTAAAAAAAAAATATTTTATCTAGGCCAACCTAACTATGCTGAGGGAATTTTTAGCTTCAGGTAAATGTGAACAATTATAAGATTACAAAACTGTAAACTTATTTAGGTTTAGGTTAGGTTTAGGTTAAAATCTAGGTAAATTTTTAGCCGACTTCAAATATTTTGTTGTATCGGCTTTGAATAAATTACGTTTTTTCAGTATACAAATAATTTTCTACTTTCTATTTTCTTCATTTAAATTTTTTTTAAGATGATTTATTTTTTTTAACATTTGTATCTCATTTTTGAATGAAAGCTTATATTGCGAAAATAATACTAGTTATTTTATTTGTACGTTTACTAGTTAATAGGTACATCCTTTTTTTTTTTAAATTGAGTTATAAAATACCTTGTCAAAAGTAGTTCACTTTTTCTTTCTTGTGACTACAGCTTTTTTTTAAGTGAAATTCGTTTTGATGTTCATGATAACTGACATAAGCAATACAAAATAAAATGTTGGTTCATCAGTCTAGACCTAACCTATAATTATTGTGTGTTTATTTAATTTAGTTTTCCTGCCTTAAAGGCAACGTACATAGAACAATTTTAGGTTAGGCCTAGAAAGTAATTTTAAGTCTAGGCCTAACCTAAATTAACATTTTATGTTTATTGTATGTATTTACAATTAATGGACATTTAACTGTGCTTACCATCTTAGCTTTGATGTTATAATTAATTCTATACCTTTATTATAATAACATTAAACGTATGGAAACAGAAATATTTGTATAAAAAACAATATAATAATAAACGGCAATTGAATGATTAAAATTATGTGCGTATGTTGTTGTCAAGGCTGGTGAAGAATTGAAGAAAAGGCATGATAGACATTGCTCCTGACGAGGATCCCACGACCTCACACATTTCCTTTTTTTTAATTAAAATATTTAAAGATACATTACGTAAATCTGAGTTCATATAAAATTTTCATATTATTTCTGTTATTATTATGTTATTTTTGTTAACATATTCCTCGATATTTACGATTATACATTATTTCATTCTTACAATTAAATCATAAAGTAAAATAGGTAAAATTCAGACTTATATAAATATAATTTTATTGTATTCGCTTCCATTACAATAAAATTTCTTCCGTCCTCTTCTGCTTACAAATACATTAAATACAAGAGTTTTCTACTTCAGTTTTCAATTTAGAAAATTGTTTTGATGGAGCCGTGATGAACAAAGTAAAGTGAAGCCCTTTTATCCGCAACTCAGTAAACATTTTGTGTTACAATATAAAAGTTGATAGAAAAAGGATGTATTGCGTTTGTACGGTCATAAAGCTGTTGTTACAATATATATATATATTTTTTTTTAAAACATCACATTACAAGAAATGACTGTTATTATTAATTTGTGAGTAATTAAATGTGTACTCCACTATTTATTTTATTTATATAAATTATTTTAAGCCTATGTATGTTGCTTTTAAGCCAGGTAAAAAAAATAAACTAAACATACACGCAATAATTTTAAGTTAGGACTAGACTGATGAACCAGTATTTTATGTTTATTGAATGAATTTACAATAAATGAACATTTACCTGGTTTATCATCTTAGCTTTGATGTTATAATTAATTTTAAACCTTTATTATAATAACATTAAATGTATGGAATCAGTAAATATTTGTATAAAAAACAAACTAATAATAAACGGCAATTGAATGATTAAAATGATGTGTATGTTGCCGTTAAGGATGGTAAAAGAATTAAAGAAAATGCGTGATGAATTCGTTCCTGACGGGGTCCCACGACCGCACACATTTCCTTTTCATTTATAACAATTCGTATTTTGTACATAAATAAATAATAAAGTTATTAAATTAAGTAACATTATCTTGTTAATTAAAAGTAATAAAATATTAAATAAAATATGTAAGATAAGTTAAGTTCTATAAATAAATATATTATAAATGTTCTAATTTATGATTAAACTCTTTTCTTACTAAACGTACCAATCTTAGATTGAGAAAACCGTAGTATTTAATGTTTAAGCATGTTCTTCAGGTTCCTGGATGATACAACCTTACATTTATTTATTTTTATTGAAAACATAACTTTTTAATGTTACTAGTAGTTCTGTGAACATTACACCTCGCTCGTTGAAATAACAAATGTGGTTTTGAGCTTAGGTTAAAAATAGTGTGCCAGTAAGGAAGCAAGCAGAAGGTTTATTTAGCCAGTGAAACATTATTTTGCAATTCCCGCGATACCGGGGTTTCTAGTTCTCGTTTTTTTCTTTTCTTAAACTTTAACTGCTAAAGATTTTCTTTTAGTGGGCATTGTGTTTTATTTAGGTTAATAATGCGTAAGGTAACTAAAAATATCGTTATTGAGGGAACATTTACATACTTAAATAACTAAAACTTAACAATGTATTTAAAGTTCCATATCATATTACAATATTAGAAATAATGAAAACAAACTATGTTAAATCGTCGTGATAGTGATCTCAACCCATGTACTTACACTTCCCACGCTGTCCAATGGTAATTTTTTGTATGTCTTTTATCGCCGCGAGGTTTCATTTGTTTTATCTCATTTTGTAATTCAAGTAAAGCTAAGTCAAACACTTTTATGAAGTAATAATTTACAAGTAAACAGTTCAATTCTTTGATTTATTCTCTACACTTTCTTATAATAAATAATATGTCATTTTTGGGCAAAGGATACAGTATTTATTCCTAAATTACTATTCAAAATAGGTCTGGTTTTGTTAGCAGTCTTGTAGTAGGAACATAAAAACTGGTAGGCCTATTTTCAAAATAATAAATTTTAAATTGATAAATATTTGTATACAGTTTTATTTAGAACTAAATTACGAAACCTTTTTACACTTATGAAAAAAATTACAAAACGTTTTACTACTTTTTATGTTGGCCTAAACTTGAACTTTTTCCTTTCGTTACTGAACATGCTTGTTTCTTGAGCAAATAACTTCGTTAATTTTACTTCAATAATTTTTTTACTGGCATATATGAATTCTTTGAACCTTTATCTACAAAAAAGCTGTGGAACACTTTTGAATTGGTTTAGAATAAACGTATAAAAACATGGTTAAAATACAAAAACTTGGACTATTTTAAACAAATTTGATGTTTGCGGCCATTTTGTGAGCTTACCGTTAGAGATAGGGAAAAATCAAGAATACAATTTTGTTTAAAATCAAATTTGCTGCTAGCAAAATTCATGAGTTTTTAAATTCGACTTACGGTTAATTTACGAACTGACTTTGAAAAAAAGCTTACACTGAGAGAAACGGTGCTGCCACCATTTTTATTTTATTTAAGGGGATAAAAATGAAAAATGGAAAAAACCGTATATACACATCGCTCGAGCTAGGAATAAGGAACATTCTTGCAAAAAATCATCAAATTCGGTCAAGGCGTTTATCCGTAATCGTGAGACAGACAGACAGACGAAAAATGCGAACGGTCGAGCTAAAACGGAGACCTCGCTTCGCTTGGTCAACCAGTTTACCTTTAAATAACAGAAATTTGTTTACAGGTATAAAGCTTTAAAAAAATTTTTGTAATAAAAAACTCAGCAAAAGCAATAACTTAAAACATATTAAGAAATATATTCGTACTCAAATTTTTAAGAAAGAAGTTTAATGTAGGCCTATTTTTCACTTAATGACATTAAATACCAAGCCTTGTCACCAATGAGGGAGATGTTGCTTTGCTATGTATACAGTAATTGACCCCTATATAGTTATACACAAGACAAGTAGACGCTGATTAGTTTCAATAATCAAGATTGAGTCTTAACATCGTGGATATAAAATAAGCACAGTTACATGGCAGTTGAGAATGTGTGTACTCTTACTGGTTGGTTTAATAGTTAGTTAATCTCATCTTATTTAGTCCGACTCCCATTTAAACTCAATGTTAAGCAAATGCTATATATTAAGAAAACTTTAAGGCTTAGACTCATAATTGTTAGGTATTGTATTTTAAATATAGGCTCATCATCTAGTGATTAACACACAGTTTTATTTTATTAATGAAAAAAAGATTTTTCGTAAGCTTTTTTATAAATGTATATTTTTTCTATTTTTCATATATTTTTTTTCTCAGCCTATAATTAAATATGAACAAAAATCTCATGATAAACACTAGCTTATTATAACATGATCTTAGAAAAAAAATTGTTATGATATCTCTAGCGGTTCCTGCAATATCTGGCATCTAGTATGAGAAGGTCAACTTGAAACAATTAAGCAAGTGAATATAATAATGAATTAACTTACGTCTAAAATAATGTCCAGCACTGTAAGACGGGATTTTAGGTCCTTCATCTTCGAAATAAAGGTTCTCTAGTCTTCTCTTTGCAAGTGATCTATATTGCCTGATTTTTTTCAAGATCCTCAAGTGCTTTTTCTGCTTTTCGGACACGTTCCAAAACGAGTCTTCTCATGGCTTTCATTGTATTACATCCAGCAAGGAACCCTAAAGTTCTAATACTTTAATTTTTGTTAAGTTGCCATCATTGTAAGAGAGTACAGCATCAAAAACCCCAAAGTTAAGAGTATCAAGGCCAACAAAAGTTATTTTTGATATCCGCGACCAAATTACATTGTTCAGATTTTCATTGGGATTCTGGATTTTTCCCTTTACACATTTTGTTAGCAGCTCTGGATCTGACAATGTTTTAAAAGTAGGCCTAAGCTCTTGCATGACACTATCGGATAGATGAAAATGTTGAGTATGGTCATAGGTCTTTCCAACTAGAATGGCTTGATTATACTTACACCACGTAGTTTCATCTTTCGGGCAAAGCTGATGGGTCGGGCTCTCATTGTTTGATTTTACATAAAAATATATTTCCCTAACAGCCTGCCTCATTCCTTGGTGATTATTTTCATTTTTTTCGTATAGCTAAACTGTAAAATATGTATTAGTTTTTTTGGTTCTGTGAGTCTATTTTTACCAGTCAGTTTTTTCCATCAGCTAATTCGGTCTTCTTTGTGAGTCGAAGTTTATTGAGCCTAGTCCCCATCCTCTTCTGGACATGGCCCACACACTCTATTTTATTGATTTCTATATTGGGGATATACGGTTGCTTATCAGATACTGCTTTATAGGCATTGGTGTCACCATTGCCTAGGCATTTGAGGTACCGAACATTGATCTTTCAAACAGCTGTATTGCACCACTAACCTCCATTCCTCCGCTGCTCCCTACATAGTTAGCCTGACAGGAGTCGCTATGTTCTTTATTTAATTTATTATGACACTTTTACAATACTTAGACATTGCAAAAATGTCAAGCACTTTTGCTGTATCGGCTTTTGTTAGAGAAACTATACCATTCAATGAAACATGGCCTCTTTTCTGTCACAAGCCATCAACGCCTACACATAAGTCCCTGTTGTTATCATTCTGTACAGTTTTCACATACAGTTTGCACAGTGTCAGTTAAAATTAGTTCATGTTTTTTATATTTAGTAGGTGGGGCTGGGAGATTCATCATACCGCATAAGCTGTGGGCGGAAGGGTAACCTTTACCGATTACACTTAGACCATATAAAAGCCTAAGATCTAAATCGTAGTATGTCTGAGCAGTAGAATATTTTTCACTAGACCTAGGCTTAATAATCTTGCTGCAATTAAAAAAGGTGCCTCTATGGGAACAAGTTTCACAAGTAAATTGAATTCGGTAGCTAGGTCTCTACTAAAGTTGTTTTACTCCAACGAAGAGAACCATTTCATATTTTACAAACAGCTACTTCCTTCAAAATATTTTTAAGGCTACTCACATCTATTATTTCATATTCTGTTCTGTTGTCTCAGTGTAGCTGTCGTACACTCACCATACATTAACAGTTTTGTCAACAGTTGAGTTCAAAATTTATTGGTAAAAGTTAATAAAACGCGTACCGTAGATAAAAAGTGAAATAAAGGTAGTTATGTATCCAAATAAAAAGTTGCAGCTTGATTAATATTACTAACTAGGGAAGAAAGAAATAATGCTATGGGCAAAAGATTGGCTACTTGAACTTTAATATTTTATTTTGAATGTTTCTAACTTTATTTTTAATGTCATAAAATAATTATATCCTAATTTTATAAATTAAAGTAATTTGTTATTTTGCTAAAAGAAGAATGAATTGTATTTTTTTTTTTTAAAGAATAAACAAATTTATAAAATCAGATAAAGCATAATCATTTTTACAATCATTTGTTGGTACTTACGTATTATACGGAGGCCACTACTTTTAGACGTTTTAGATTACATACTATTTTTAGTATTAACCTAGCAGCTAAACATACTGTGACTAAATACTATAGGTTAGAACTTTAGGCTATTTTTTTTATTGTTCTTGCATTTCTGTTGCTTACTAAAACAATACCTGACCTAGCAACGTTTAAAAAAATAGTGGCCTCCGTATAATAATAAGTACCCATTTTTTAAAGGCCTTGATGTGTGTCGATGTAGTGAATTGCTGGTTGAGGTTGAACAGAATATTTATTGTATTAATTATTAATAATTTAATTGTACTGACTTCAAACTTGAAGGCATACTGGTAACATTCAATCGAATTGTATTTACTTTGATTTTGCAGGAAGTGTCTGTAAATTCCATCAAGAAAGTACAGATTGATCACTTATTTCGTATAAAATACAAGTAAATATGTTACAAAACTTTCAACTAGCCTAAAGATTTCGTCTACAGATCAGATATTAAGTTATTTGCCCACACACACACAGATAAACGACAGTCCATCTAATCTGCAGGTTTCAGCCTGTCCGAGAACTGTGTGTCTGGGGCGAGATTTAACTTCAGTTAAGTGGTCTGCATAGATGGAAAAGTTATTATTAGTTTTTTCCTTAGACCTCGAAGATTGTTTAGTCCTACTAGTTGAAATGTTTAATTCAGGGCTTTTGTCTGATATTTTAGGCTTACCAACATTTTTCGTAGCTTTGAAAACAGATCTTCTAGAAGCACTTTTTCTTTTATTAGCCATCACTTAGCAACATAAATCTCACTATAATTAAAATCACATAAAGATTTCACAAACTAAACTTTGTCAAAGAAATTGTATTACTGTTTCACTGAAACCTAACCTATTCCTTTTCATTTTTAAAATCACAACAAAAGACAACAATAATAACCTGTTGTACACTTCTCTTATTGCATTATGAACAGGTTAGCCAACACAACAAAAATAAATAATGTAGTGAAGAGCAATCATTACTGTTTAAAGTACTTTTGAGGTCCAGTATATCTGCACAGCTGAAGAGTCCAAATTATTTGCTCTGATTACGCTGCAAACCTTTATATTTTATTTACTAAAAACATTGTTTTTACTACAAGCGTTATATACTGTTGGATTCAGGAAATCACGCAGAAAAATAATCACACACAAAAAATCTATAAAAAATAATATTTTCCCGGTTAGACTCCCCTTAAACATAGAAAGTATTTGTAAGAGTGCATTTTGACATATGTATACTGTAGGAGAGAAAACGATACTCCGCGCAAAATATAAAATAATTCGACCACGCAGCTAAACCGCTGACGTGAGTTGAGCAAATTTCCAAAATTAAGTTTATATGCCTATGTTTTAGGGTTTCAACAATTTGGGAAATCGGTCTACTTCAAACACTTCAAACGGCTTTAATGACTGAAATAAAGTTACCAAAATTCAAATCTATGTTTTCTAATTAAATTGCTAAACTGTATTCTTTTTTTATATATTAAACACGCAGACGATCTTATTACATTGAACATTAATTTAAGAGTAAAAAACACTAGACTTTACGAAGTACTAATTACTTTATGGATTAGTGATACTTTTATGATTTATGATTAAAAGTTTTCACTTGCATTCCTTTCAACATTTTACAGCTAGGTGTTTATGGCTTTCAATAAACAAATTTATCCCAATTAGTACACTACCATTAAAGTAACATAAACTGTTTTATTTATTATTTTGATAAACATATAACATTCTATGTTATACTACTGTTTGATATATTACCACTCGAATGAAATGTTTCCAGAGCTCGTTCCGCATTATTATTATTACATTTATCATCTACATTATTATTATTATAATAATACAAAACCACATTATTTCTACTATCAAAAATAATTTATCTAGACAAATTTAATTGTACTAACAATTATAATAATAATAAACTGTTGATATCCATCTGCGTAATCTGTGGAATTTGATTCGTTATTTCAAATACTTATATTCAATAAAAGACTTTGGTTTTATTTACTGTTGAGGTTTTTAAGAAGTATTTCAACCAATTATTCCTGAAAATTATAATAAAACTTATAATATTTCTTGAAAAATGTAAAGATCGAATTATTGTTTTAAAGTTTCGAAATCACTGCTAGTCCTTTATGATTTTTAGTTGTCATAAGTTCTTTACTTAATCACTTAAAACAGTCGAAGGTATTATTTATTCAAGTAGAGAGTGTTTTAAATTAAACATTTTAAAGCCTGGTATATCGACTGATTTTTTCTTGAAATCTTGCATTTGTATATCTTATTTTGGTCGCAGATCAATAATATCGACTGCCAGAACTTAAAATATGACAAAATTACAGAAAATCAATAAGTAATAAACATTTTGTGATGACTTGGTGTACAGTAATTGTTTCTAGAAATTCAGTTATTACAAGATTTCTAAAACTAAACTCTCACAAAGAAACCTTATTAAATTTTATAGTGTAATCTTTTTTTGTAAAACATTAAGCAGCTGTATGATTTTAAATTTAGAAAATTATTTAATTCTTACATATAATTATACAATATATTTTTCAACTACAGAGAAATGCAAGTTTTGCCATAATGCTAAACAAATTATCTCATTCAATAATATAATATACTCACAATACTTCAATGGTCCTATCGTTAGTTCGATTTAATTATTTTAACATGTATTATTGTTTATACAAATATAAACCATTGTTTAATCTACTGAGTTGCTGAATGGTTCATAAGGAAATCAAGTGATTATAACTACTTGTCAAAAGGAATGGTTACAATAAAAATAATCCAACTCGATCTTCTCACTATCATTAGTTCAATATTTTAAATAGAAATAGAACAAGGTAGTTTAATTTACTTCTAAAATAATATTTTGTTTACGTCCATACACATTTAGTTATTAGTTTTTACAAAACTATAAACATGTAAGCGAAGTAATTATTTTATTCGTTATTACGAATTACGAAAACTATTACGACTAGAAGCTTTACTTTTGTCTATTTATTTCAAATAATAATTCCTTATTTTTTCTTTTGTTTAATCTTAAAGTATGAATAATATCTATGCATAATAAAAGGAAATGTTTTAAAAATGTTATTAATAAAGTAAGTTTTTCATATAACACACAAGTTATTGTAAAGAATTTCCAAATGTGATATTTGTAAAACATATTATTTTTAGCGATCGTGGTTTTAATTTGTCGTTTGGGTTGTTTATATCGGGCTATGTTAAAAAATGATATTTTAACAAAATCTATGTAAATCTTAATTCATTAACACAAATTATTAGATGTGAAATAACTCCTGTCTGCTGTGGTTAGTCAATTGTATTTGTCAATCTGTTACTAAACTATTAAACACTATTGTTGGAAAACCTAATTTACAATAAATTAGATATTGTATTAGTGAATAAAAATACCTGTGTTACGTCCTTTGGTAAATAATGAGCGTTAATTATTTTCTAATGTTTAAATAAACAGCATGGATGCAATCGTTATTTTAAGGTTCTACGCATGGCGCTTTTAATTTGTAATAGATGGACTGTTAATAAACAATTCCATAAATTGTTCAAAAGCCTATTCCCAGTGACACTGTATTTCCTCTACCCTGTTGCTACTATTGTTGTTTAATTACTACTTTTGTTTATTATTCTTGATTAACTTTGCCTGTGTTTTTGTCACTGCTTTTTTACTTTATAGCATATGCAATGTCATAAATCTTACTTAAAGTATAGCCCTTACTTAAAACGAAATTTAATCTGATATTTTTGTTCAAAACATCTCTGGAATATCCGTACAATTTCTGTTTTGCCATATATGTACTTTTAAATTGTTAAAATTGTGGCTGTGAATTTTTTCTTTTTTCTTTTTTGATAACTAACTGTAACTGTTCTATTTCTTCCGTTAATATTTATGAACGGGACATTGTAATTGTAAAAAAAAAACAAAGAATCGCAACTACAACATTGTACAAACTCTCATATTTATCTAAAATAAACATAATTTGACCTTGACGAGAAATTTACATTTGCTTTTAATATTCAATAATTGTTCATACAATTTTATTCGTCTGAAACATGCAATTAACATATATGGAATAAAAGTCCATATTTATATAAACACAGAAATTACCAACTTCAGTAAGTGTGATGTACAACGAACTACTGAATATATAAGTAAAGCAGACATTAATATTGCCTTAATTAATTCACGTGCCCGGAGCAGATTACCATATCAACTTGTATAATTTAGTTGTGTAGGTGGGCAAGATTTAGCTGTTTTGCTGTAGTTGGCTTTTCGTTGTACCTAAATTTTATTGTCATTGTGATTTTTGTTTGTTTCCGTTACAAAGTTTATAAACCTTTTGAATTCACATTTAATTTTGGATATTCTTGTTACTTTTAGGTTAGGTTACAATACATGTGATGTCATCGAGATTATTTACTATTTAGTTTTGTACGTCTTAATTTTAAGTTTCTATTTGATAGTGAGGGTTAATACGCTCTCTCGAAACGGCGTTTATTAATTAATTCTGAATGATTTATTTTTGTTTTTTGCCTTACTGGACTGGATATATTTACATAAATACCTTAATTCCTTGTACTGCTCGCAGTAATGTTTTGATCACTTTCTATACGGTGACGTACGTTTCGCCTATTTTTTCAGGCATTTTCAAAACCGTTTATAAACAAATTTTTAAAATGATTTGCATTTCTTTAACGAGCGTAAACTATAAATTATACACAAGCACTCCACAAACATTAACACAAAAACACAAACACACGTAATGGGGCATACGTAAAGGAGTACTGAGACAAGGACGAGCCGGGGTGCACGTGTGCGAGTTGCTATTTTAAAATAAACTACATCGGCATATTCATGCCCCATTACGTGTGTTTGTGTTTTTGTGTTAAAATTTGTGTAGTGTTTGTGTATAATTTATAGTTTTTTGACGCGCATTAATAAATGCAAATCATTTTTTAAATTTGTTTATAAACGGTTTTGAAAATGCCTGAAAAAATAGGCGAAACGTACGTCACCGTATAGAAAGTGATCAAAACAGGACTGCGAACAGTACAAGGAATTAAGGTATTTATGTAATTCTGAATACTTAAGTTATGTCTAATATGAGAAAAAACTATAAAAAAAATATATTAAATATAAATTTGGAAACTGTTTCTTTTGTATGTATATACACCATTGATGAAATCTTGACTTTATCACTAAGCAGTTCCTTCCAGTAGCTCTAATTTTATATTTATTTATTATATATGGTTATTTGGTTATCAAAACCTTTATTCTTAATACAAGTTGCATTCATTTTTACTTGCATAATTCTCTTCAAATTTCTTAATCTTGGAATTCATGTTTGATGGATTATAAAATGTTATTATTTATAATTAATACTTTTTGTCATTTATGATACATAGTTAAAGTACATTCTTGTGCCGTTTTTAGACATTTCGCGCCACCTATATTTTTTTTCCTTTATTAAATATTACTTCTTTCCGACCTTACAACCTTTCTGTATTTAACCTTCACCCAGTCCCCAAATAGTTATCCTTTTCTCCGCCAGACGTCGACTCCGTACGGTATCTGAAGCCGTAACACTACTTTAGAATGCCATAGCATCCTACAACCGATCAGCTGTTCTTTATCTATTAAGTTGAAATTTTGCTTGGTCATGAGTTTGTGTAAAGCGTCGGCCATTAGACCGTTACGAACGAAAACTTTTAGACGCTGCCAAGTGGTAGTAATGTTACTAAACTTTAAATAATTTGATCGGGGTAACGTGTGTCGCTGAAGAACATGAATTACTTCTAAACCTTTTGTTTTCCGAATACCAGGTACAATATTTCAGCTTTACCTTAATAATTATAAGATATTACTTGTAAAACTTAATTAGGTTATTTCCACTCTTGGTTCATGTACAACTTCCTAACTCATTTTGTTCAATTTATTAGAGAAACCTATGTATTTCTTTTTTTACAACAGCCTAAACTTTAAATGTAATTCTTACAGCCTAAATTTTAAATGTAAATCTGACAGCCTACAAAACTATAAAGCCGATATCATTTTGGTTATTGTCAAGCCTAAACATTCTTCCACAAACAAGCCTAAAGTGTTATGCATTAATTAACTATAACTGTGTAGTATTTCTGCAGTGTAACAGATATTGAAAACTTTTAATAAGCTATAAGCAAAATATATTGCTGATATGTAACTAAACGTTAACATTTCTTTTATGTTACCATGTGGCTTACCTAACATGTACAGACAGTGTTATGCAACATTACGCATGTTATATTAAATATCACAATCTATGTAGCAATTTGCTATCTGTGCTACAAAATTCAATAAAACAGCCAACTCAAAGAACTATCAGTTTATGCTTATTTAAATAACTGTAAGTTTTCTAAAAAGGAAATTGTTATCTGTGTTATACAGTTAAACTGGTCCAACTGCAGGGGATGTTTAATGCAATGAGATAACCTGCAACCACTACAATTAGAAAAAGCCTACCTTGCAACTGAAAATTTGGATATATAATCAAAATATTTCTACTGAGTTTTAATTAGAGACAGAAGTTAATTTAAAAAATGAGAACTATCTGCATTTGTTCTTTTCTTTTATGTTAAGTGTTAAATAGGCTGTATTTTGAAAGTAATTTTTGCATATGTGTACTACTTAGGATATGTTAGTATTAAATAAATTGGGAGGAGCAAGCTAGCACATTTTGGACCTTAGCCCTAAGGGCTGCATATTAGAAATTTCACACCTTTTTTTTATATATAGAGAGACGTCTCATAATAAATTTTGTCTATTTATTTAATTATTTATAATTACCTTTTAGAGTTGGCCAACGACAAATATATATATTTATTCTTAATACAAATCCATGGTATTTCATGTTAAAACCTTGTAACTTGTAAATCTTTTTGTATAATTTCTGTAATTATTATTAAAAGGGAGGGTTTTTGAATTTTATTTTTGGGAAGGGTTTTTAAATTAAATTTAATAAAATATATATATGTTTTCTCTTTTTAAATCTCAATCTTTTTGTATTAAGGGCATGTTATTTATCTTTGTATTAAGGGCGTATAAACTTTTATTTAACTTGGTTAATAAACCTAAAAATTATACATATTTCTATGGTTTATTGAGGTAACCTTAGGTATCCTGTGCATTGTAAGAGATAAGCTGAAATATTCCTACTTTTGGTGATATTTAATTTCTAAGGTAAGTCTTGAACAGTACCAATCTATGTGGCCCAGTATCGTTTCCGTTCCCTTAATTATTCTTTTTGTAAGATTGTTTCATGACTTTCTTATTTGTCTAAGAGATGCTTTACGTAATATACATTTTAAACAAATACTTATGGCGATTCATCTAAAACATTTGCATTTTTTATTCTGTGTTGCTGATTGATCAAATTTAGAATGATTTATAATTAATTTGTAATCGTCTTCATTACAATGTTAAAAGTAACTGACAGCATATAAATATAATTTATGAAAGCTAGTTTGTTTATAAATACAATCTTTTATCATCAATTTGATTTTTTGTATACAACTTTAAAGAAATAAACCTATTTGTTTAACTTCGGAAACATTCATACATCTAAACAGCTGATTTCAACCACCATTTGTAACACTTAAACAAATCTAGAGTAGATTATAGTTTGGGGTTATGTTTACAACTTCAATCGTTATAATTTCTTGTAAATAATTTATAATAATAATAATAATTTATTATTTCTAATAATCTAATTATTAGATTTTTTAAATATGAGTTATAGAATCAATGTATGCTGTAATATACGTTATAATATTTGCATTGCGGTTATAAACTGTATATAAATACAACCTGTTATCATCAATATATTTGCTTATACAAATTTAAAGAAGAGATACCTATTTTGTTTAACTTCGAACACATTCGCACATCTTCGTATTACATATAAACATATTCGATTATTAATTTCTTTACTATAATATAAATAACTTCTAAATCATTTGATCTATTAATATGAAATAAAAAGCAATTAAAAGATAGTATTTTTATCTTTCTTTAAATATAATAACGTATGTAAATAAAAATGTTTAACAAGTAGGCCTACAGTTTTATAATCCTTATTATTTAAAAACATTTACCGAGTTAAAAATCGCGGTCAGCATAGTTATGTAGGCCTAGGTAGGTATTCCTTAATGTTGTTTTTTAATAGTTTGTTTTTAAATTAATTAGGCTATGCTTTTCTGATATACGTATCTAATAATTCAGCCTATGATTTTTCACGGGGGCTTACTAGTATAATTGATGATTTATGAGTTATTTTTGGCTAACTAGTTTGCTTACTCTATGCTAATCATAAACTAGTTATTCAAATTAAATAAAAAGACTTAAATGGCAATGGCGAATAGGATTACATTAGAATCTAGACTGTCTACCGTTTGTTGTGTATCCTGAAAATTGTCTGGTATATACGATAGCAATATCCTCATTTAAAGATTTAATCATAAACAAAAACATTTCCTTGGCGACTGCTATGATCGTTTTTGAATTTTATTGTATGTGTACATTGTGTTTATGTGTTTTTTATGTAATGTTTGACGTCTCACAAGAGTGATAAGTGTCTGATGATGGAGTATATCTCCGAAACGAGTCACAAAAAAAGAGATGAAAGTCACGTGACGGAAATAAAGTAAGTAATTAAACTTAATTGTATTACGTCAACTTGGATACCAAAGAAACATGAATCATTGTTTTTAATTAGGGTAATAAAACAAAATACAGAAGTAATGTGGGATTACAAGTTACCTACTGTTAGTTTCTGGTTTGTAGTATTTTCATAACTTTAGTATACGTATGTTTACATCTAATTATTTGAAACAAATTAAGTGTTGACCACTACACTCGGTAAGGTTGTTTTATAAAATTAGGCGTCCATTACAATAGTGTGTATTTTATTTTTTTTATTTCTCTTTTATTTAAGTTGAAGGATATAGACATATACAAAAATTATGTTATACTTATTTGTTTCATTTTTACTATTTTTTAGTATTGTTTTTAATGCAGGCAAAACCTACTTTGTGTTTATATTCCACGTTAAATGATTATAAGGACTACTGCGTAAATTTCCGATACAAAATAACCATTACTATAAAATTTTTTCCAACTGTTTCTATTTACAAATACCTACTATTAAATACAAAAATTTTCACTTTTTTAATTACAATGTTTTTTCTATGAAACCGATGAAGAAAGTAGAGTGCAAACGCTAGTTTGATCGCAACTCATAAATATTTGCTTGCTAAAATGTTTTTACTGTAATTGTAGTTGAAATTTGTTGTTCCAGATTTTAAAATATACATCAAATTAATAATAAATTTAATCCTACATCATATTATAGGAATCACATTATTGTTATTTGAATACTATTTACAAAAGTGGGTTTAATCAGTGTGTGTTTTAATCTCTATTTATTTTATTAAAATAAATAGGCTACAAACATTTTATAACTTTCATAAATTTGCGTACAAAATAAACTTATTTTTCATTCTTTGTACTACAAGGCTCAAACAGTAAAAAGGGTAGTTGATAATAGTAATGGTAGTCTTTAGTTAATTGAAAACAAACAAAATTTCATTGTTTGAGAAACACAACAAGAAGTTCTTAGAAAACCTTACTCTTTACCTTTACTCATGAGTTTAGCCTATATAGTTGGTTCGTATTTTTTCAATAACCAAACTAATATTTCTGTATTTCTGTTTAGTTAATTTATTTCTGTACTTCTCTTATTAAACTTTATCAACCCACTAACGTGTATGACAGTCATAACTGTAATATGAACTTCCACTGTATCTTCTGATTAAAACTAAAGTTCACAGATTATCTATCGTAGTTAAGACTTTGTAAAGGAGCACTACTATGATTATGGTATCGTCTTAGCGTTGCTATAATGTCATTGCTTCTAGTTCATAGTTAACTAACAACTAAAATAGTATTTTGTCAAGTGGATATTCCTTAAATCATCTTCATATTTTTTTACTGTGCATCTACGTCAATTATGTTAGATCATTGCCAAACATTTAACGCCTTTTTTGTACTAACTGTAAGAGATCTTTAAATTTGAGCGAAACCAACTTAGATAGTGGTCTCAGTTATTGTATATATTATAAACAAACAATAACTATAATGATGGTGACGTAGGGTTGCTAATCACAGAAATGACGAGTAGACAAGTAGACGCTAATTAGGCTCAGGAGACAAGCTTAAGTCTTGACGGCTTGAATCCAAAACAACCACGTCTATAAAACGCGTATTTGTTAATATTTTTATAAAATAGTTTACTTAAAACTAAATAATAAATTAAAGCGGTATGCAGAGTATTAGAAAAACTGGCACCAGCTCTTTGTCTGTTTTATTTATTAAGTAAGCCTTTATCAGATCTTCTTTGAAGAGGAGTCTTTTTCAAGGTAAGATGTTTTCTTATCATTCAACTTTCATGAAGTAGTTCCAAAACTAAAAATGAGATACAAAGTTGTGTTTAATTTGAAAGTACTTGACGGAAATAAATAAATATATATTTAAAGTGCAAATTGAAATGTTCTAATAAAATTTAAAAATTTAATATACCTTTAAACATTAAAATTGATACATAAAGAACTAGTACTTCATGAATTTTTCAATTAAGACTAAAATTACGTTAAATTATAGTTTATACACAATCCTTTCAACATGTTTATTGAAAGCTTTGTTATAGACTACTATTAGAAAAAATGGTCTGTTGATAGTAGGCTTCAACCCTAATATTTGGACCTTTTTAATATTAGGAGTTGATTTAATATGAAACTTTAGACCTATGTCACGTTAAATCTATTTAAAATGATTTAATCTATAATTAAAATTTCAAATCGATATTTTTTAAATAAATTATTAAACTTTATTCGACCTTGAACTTGGTCAAAGCAACCAATGATCTTATTTGTAGTTTGGGTATTAACAAAAATTATATCACAACTTACTTTATACATTAGGTGGCTACAGATTACGTTACTTTTATGATTTATGATTATAAGTGTTCATAGTGCATTCCTTTCAACTTTTACTCTTACATAATAATTGTTTCAATAGTTACATTTATCGCAATTAACTTACACGCTGAAGTATCCTAATAAGATGCATAGGCTTTGTATAAGCAACATCGAGTAGCATACATTCTAATATAAATCTACAAAAAATTATGTTTCATCTATTACCACTCATTGGCGAATGAGCCAGCACTGAACAGTTATTTGTTGACATGTTTGTACATTACTCTACGAAAGGAATAAGAAAGCTTGTGGTTTTAAAAGTATCTAAAAGTGCATTTGAATTATAGGTGCGCTACGACTATGTCAAAATCGGTTTTCCCGGCCCAAAAACATATAAAACGATACCCACACTGTATTTTCAAAATTTTGACCCAAAAAAGTGACCCCGACGGAATATGACTAATGCTAGAAAGTTCAAAAGCTTTTAACTCTCTTTAATCAAATTACGAATATTTTGGCCCAACCACAAGTTTACTACGACGTCTTTTGAGTGCATATATCGTGTTTACAGACAGACAGACGCTCAAGAATTTTCTCAAGATTTCAATATTTCGGCATTTTAATGCAACCCGAAGTAAAAGCGAACGCCCAGATCTGGGTTCGAAACACAAATCTTAGTGTATTTCAAAACTGATCAATCGCCATTTTAAATGATATGAAATTTGTTTACTACATATGTACAGATTATGGTTGCCGATTGAACAAAGAAGGGCGTATTTAAAAAATTGTAAATACAAAAAAATTCTTAAAAATACAAGTTTGTATGCATATTTTTACTGAAGATTGGTAACCAGTTTTAAGCGAATCATCTCTTTTGGATTTTGTGAATTGGCAACAGTATCTTTGTACAATTGGTTGCTTTTAAAAAATCTATTATGAAATTCTATTTGAATGATAAGTTCACAGAGCACTTACTTAGTTAATCATAGCTTGGTAATTTATCGAAATCTTTTATGAAGACACTTGATTAACTAATGCTGTCACTTACTATTAAAAATTTCAAAGAATATATTAAATGTTTTTTATTTTTTTATTTTTAATGGTAGTGATTTACAAATTCAAAAACTTTAAATCCCTATTAAAGTATATTTGCATTCAGAATATTAAGATTCATGTCCATTATGTTCGTAATTTATGATATTAGCTTCTAAACAATATTTATAGTGAAGGTGAAGCAGCTTTGCTATGTGCGCAGTAATTGAGGCCTATATATACTTGACAAAAAGGCGCTAATTAGTCTCAGAACACACGCTGGAGTAGAAACGTCTTGAATTTAAAACTTTCGTTGATAAGTCTGCAACGTATCTGTAAAGATTATTATAAATTTGTACTTCAAGTGAAATAGCAATTTTGATAATCTGTTGCACAAATGAACAGGGTATCTGAAACAAAACCCATTCGTTAACAATTATTGTACTAATGAACTTGTCCGATTATCAAGCTGTTTAGTCTCAGTCTTGTAGATGTCATTTAAAATATCATTAAAGTAATTAATTACAACGGATTCTTCATTATGTTCAACACTTAATTGTGTAAAGTAATTTTTTACCTGTTATTAATCATTATTAAAGGCTTTAAATAAAAAATGGTTCACCATTACCACGCAAGTGATTTATAAACTTTTGCACAAACAACATCTCGTAGCACACATCATAATCCAGGTCTACGTGAAGTACACTTTGATCTATTGCCACTCACTGACGAATGAGCACAGCAATGAACAGTGATTTGTTGACGTGTTTGTACATCAATCCACTAATGGGATGCGATCGCTTGTGCTTTTAAAAGTATCTGAAAGTGTATTTGAGTGATAGGTTATCAACAACACTTTATGATACTTTAATTCAAACCTATTAGTAATTTTTCTGATAATATGGTTATACATAATTTGTTCCATGAAAACACTGAATGAATTTCTATTGTAGTAGTACGTAATTGTTTTTTGGAAGCTTCTCAACAACACTTTCCGATAGTTTAATAAAAACCTTTCGGTAATTTATGTGATAATATGGTTAGAAATTTGTTTTATGAAGACACTGAAAGAATTAACATTATAGTAGTAAGTCGTTTTCTTTTGTAGTATTTTAAAATATCCCTACCTACATTTACTAACTTTGAACATAACTTTCAACAAAATAAATCTTTAGTAGCAGAACATATGTAATTTAACATTTTATTTTAATTCCAGTGAATTTTACTGTATTTTTATATTAATATAGGCTACTATTCCATAGCTGTACTTTTAAAAGTATCTGAAAGTGTATTTGTATGATACATTTCCAGAGCTCGTGCTTTATGTAGCTTACTCCAAAATTTAACAAGATATTTCAATTTAATTATGTGATGTTAGTGAATTAATTATGACATATACTTGGAACACAATGTTTTCCTAAAGCTGATGAAATTCGTAAGTGTAAAACACGTTAAGTGATGAATAACAGTCTAAATCAAAACTAAGTCTTACTTTAGCCCATCATTTGATTCAAAATGTTAACTATTAGGAGTTATTTGTTCAGTAGAATTACTTTGTCAATAATTAATGTTTTTAAAATTAATCGTATTTTGATTAATTAACACGTCTTTGGTTATATGTGAATATGTTTAAAAATAATCGTGTATCAACACATTATACAAACTATATAACTTGAAAGTGTATGTTTTCCCGTTAAATAGGTTTGAAAAAGATTTGTTTGAATTTTTCACGAAAATTGCTATACTTAAATGAAAAATTACAAGAATTTTATTTATTAATTTGATCTTAAAATCCGAATGGCAATGCCATTTTGAACTCTGTACATATGATGTTTAGAAAAAGTGTCTTAATTAATTTTGGGGCAGTAGATACTTTCAAATTGAAAGACAACTAGACCACATATTTTAAGTTTCATTTATTTTAGCATAATTTATACGTTACGTTTAAAATCTACGATTAACTAAATATTTTAATGTTGTAAAAACAGGAAACACTATCAGTTTGTCAACTGGTTTGTCTGTTTGAAAGGTAAAATCTAAATAAATAATGCCTCTAAAATTTCTTGTAATGTTTTTGTCCTCGTCAAAATTAATTTTATTTATCAAGTTAAATGTATTAACTTTTCATTTTATAGCAAAATGATCTTCAAAAGGTATCACCTTTAACTTTAACCTCTACGGAGAGTCAATTCATTTTATACAAAGGAATCCTCCCCTTAGGCTACAACCAATTTAATTAAGACATACCTGACATACATGACACAAGTTCGTTTTGTAAATATAGTTATGAATTTAAATATACGTTTCTTCTAGACAACATGTAGCTGTTGTATGTCGAATTAGTATAACAATGTCATAACTGTGTCCTTGGAGTTTTTCTGTTTCGAAACAACAAACTGTCAGAGAGCTTCTACATTTACTATATAATGATGTATCAAAGTTGCATGCTTCCTCAGTTTTACAACGGGGATGTCATGCACAAGTATATTGAAGGAAGTATATATATAAAACGACAGTGAACAGAGTTCACAACAAATAAATCGTTGAAACATAATTGGCTATAAAATTTCCCAAAGGAACTTAGTAAATACAAAGTGAATTAAATTGCATAATTACTATATTATTCTTGTTATCCAATTATGAATCTAGCTTTGAATACACAAAGCAATATATTATACTTTACACTTAGCTTTGTTCCTTTCCAGAAAAACACAAATGAAAATTAGACTCAAATTTGCTATTAATTCATATTATTTATTACTTTATTTAACCTTCTTCTAAAATATTTTAAATTCATTGTCTGCGACTGATTGACCTACATTATTGCCTATTAAAATACAGAATACGAATTGAATGGTACAAACATAAAAAAAAACTTGAACCTATTTCTCAGTCATCTTTACATTCACTTTTAATAAAATTACGTCTTCGTCTTCCATACTATACTTCCATTCAGCAACATTACTGCCGTTGATTTTAAACGAGATAAAGTAAGCAAAAGAAGGAGTAGTAATCGCCCTTCTGGAAGACATTAATATACCAATCTCGTTAGACGAAGAACCCATTCAAGTGAAAGGGGTTCTTAAACGAGAACATTACAAAATTTTCAAACGTAAAAAGATATTCAAATACCTCAGATTAGATCGGGATAAAAGGAAAGGAAATACATTTACGTGTGAACGCTTTTTAGATGAAGTAATGAAGTGTTTTAACACTTTTAAGGCAGTAAAGCATAATCAAAAACAGTACCACACACATGTATTAGAATACTTTCATTTTCATTTATTTTGTATTTATATTGTTTAGATTATTATAATTATATACCTAATTGGAATATTTTATTACATCCAATATTTTCTTTTAAAAGGAAATATGATGTGGAAGTTTCTTTGTATCCATTTTTTGTTACAATTAAGTTAATAATAATCTCTTATGTAGTGATTGTTTCTTTTTTATTATCACGTTATTAACTTGTGCTATTCACACTTTATCAAAAACGAGCCTAAACAATTTGCACAATTTTGACTGCAAAAACATCATAGATTTATCGTTGTATTAATCAACGGCTTGTTTTATTCTATTTGGTAGTAATGGTTTGCCTTGGTGTTTTTATTTATTTTATTATCAGACAAAAAAACAGTTTGGGTAAGAATAAAAGAAACACATCTTAAGATAAATTTAAACAATGTAATTAAAAAAATAAAGTTCTAATAACATCAGTCCCTTAATAAATCTGTGTGAAATGTTTAAACAATTAAGATTGTTGTTAAAGGTTATATCTTAACCTTTAAATTGTAGTGCAACTGCCTCATTTGTCTGCAAACAAATAGTTTGTTCATTGCCGTCATTAAGATATGGGCGATCCAAACCAAAGTTGTAATTATTTTAACAACAAGATCGTTGTTAACTTCCATTTTATACTCCTATAAATCATTGTTTTATAAATTTAATCACACGGTAACACATTAATAACAGTCACTCAGAGTCTCCTCAAAATAATCTGTCTGTTGATATTTACGATCAAAAAGACATTTCTGCCTACCACTTTTTCTCCAATTCTTCAATTTAGAAAACAAATATTACACTATAGAAATCAACAGTGTTATAGTTAATAAACTATATTTTTATATTGATGTTGTACAATGATAATTTTCAAGGATATGTTCGTTTTGAAACAAACGTAGTTGTTGAGAAGCCATTTTGCATTTAATGAAAATTAGTTTTTGACAAATTACTGAAATTTGATGAGGTTTAATTTGGAATGAAATAGGAGGTGGATAAAGAAAGATTTGTAACAGCAAATGATTTTCAATATCACTTTAAAATATGATACAGATTTTTGTGGAACTTAAAAACAGTACAGGCATGTGCAGGTCAGCCATTTTTATAAATAGCTACCAACAACTCAATTTTATATTTTTCTTTGAGGAACGATTTGAAATCCAACGCCTTATTTAATGAATACATTTTAAGACATAGGTAAAATTGTTTGTATCTGTAATATATATTACTAATGTGAAAATAATATTGACCCATAACTTTACACTTAATAGGTTTTTCTCATTTTAGATTTCATTTGTTTAACGTCTTTACTGTACTTGTACACACTGTATCATTATATTATATGACTTTATCTTAATTCATCTTTTAAAATACAAAAAAAAAATCTAGCTGGTAATTTGTTTAAGAAAATTCAAATTGGTTGTCCAGTTATAAAATCAAGACCATGAATTTAATAAGATATGGCAATTGAGTATGCAGTATACTTTATCAACCGGATCTCAAATTTTAATAAGTTTAATAAAACAGACATTTTATTGCTCTATGTCTATTAAAATTATGTAGACTAATATTCTTCTTTTTAACTGGACCATTTTGAAATACTGTATTCTAATTTTGATAATAACATATTTTCCTCATATTTTCTAAACCAAATTAAATGTTTTTTACACGAAATTACTTGACAAACTAAGGGGTTCTCAGCGATCAATCTCAGGTTACTTCCAGTTTTCGCTTTATTCTTTTTTTTCAGTTTATTTAATTACTTCATTGTGTTACAAATTATAGGTTGCTGTTACACGTTTTGAAGTTTGGGTATAGGCCATACAAACTTAAAATAAAGTAGCCTTCACTGTATGCGCTCTATGAATAGACAGAACCAGTATTTTTTTAAGTTTTATGGATTTTCAAAAGTAATTGAAGTTTTTAAATTAACACCCTGTATACATTAAAATGATTAATATTAAACTGAAAAGACGATAAACGACACATTACAGGCTCTCCGACATTTGATATTTAAGACATATTGAGAGTTTTAAAATCCTACTTAAAGTCTTAAAGTCCTACTTTTAAATCCTAATTTAAAATGTCAACAATAAAATAGTATTTTTCAGGATTTTAATATTGATGATCCCTGCTTACAATTCAAGTATTGGCAATATACATAGTCTATTCTGAAATATTCTTTTCTTGAAATCGTTGAATAAAAGTCTTATATAACTGTTAAGCACAGATATTTTGCCTGATTGCTTCCAGAAAGTAATCAAACATTCTTCAACGACGTTCCGTCTTAAGAAATATCCTTGTATCTTTAGATTTCTTTTATACTTGTCAGAAATGCTATAACGGGACCTAGAATTGTGATATTTTGTAATGGCCTCGATATTTATGTACAATTTTTCATTTCCTTCAGCTTAACATTTAAAGGCGAGAAAGTAAAGTTCGTATTAAATTATTTGTATTATTAAAAAAAGAGTTCAATATGAAAATATATTTTATTATTTTACTAAATAATGTATGTATGACCAAAACATAGACATGAAAATTAGCAAACTTGTTGATGTTACCGGTGTTCATAATATATAGATCAAACATGAATGGTAGGGAAACGTTTATCATCGAAATGAGTTACACTTTTAAAACATCGACACTCGAAACCGAAACTCTAATCGACACACGAAACGATATCGACCTTTGAACTAGAGATATGTAAACAAAACAATATTAAATATAGTTATATGTTTATTATCATTCAAAGAAGCTGGGAATATAAAACTCAGTAATCTGAGTAAAGCCAAGTTTTTTTAAATTTGCTTACACATTTAGTAAATCTGCTTTGCGATGTTAAACTATTGTTTTATACATTTTTTTAAAAACTTCTGAAAAATTATAATTTTTCTTAATATATAAATAGGTGTTTGTTTTAATTTTGTGTTCTAAAATTTATAATGTGCTACCTCTATCAATAGTGGCAACTGTAAACCATTCAATACCGTGGTAGAGTCAAATTCCAAAACATTCTTATGGATCACTTGAAAAAAAACTGAAAATTATAAAGGTTTCAACTTAATATATTAAATAAAGCGTTTGTTATATTGCATGTTTTATAAATAAGTCCATGAAATTTCTGAGCAAAGCTAAATGTAAAGATTGTAAATACAAGTTCGTTTTCTTAATAATCTTTACCTCATCATCTACTATGATAGGATTGACAGTAGACACATATAAATAGTTTAGATATTGATTTACACCTCCTCTACTTCCCACCTTCAACGACAGATGACAAGAAAAGGACAAAATTTACATAACATGTACCTACTTGAGGAAAGAGTCGTTCTTTGAAAGAATTGGTGACACGTTTTCTAACTTTATTCATAGTGAGACGTTTTCTACGTAAATTTCAAGTACCATACTTAACAAATTAATATTACAATTTAATAGAATATTTAAGAGTTAGGTGATGAATTAATTTTTGTATTGCACTACTTATACATTATTCTGGTGTTTTTGCAAATGGATAAATGGCGGTGGCTAACAACATTACATACACTATCCACCGAGTAATATCAACTCCTATAAAAGCGAGTGAGTAACATATAATATAACAGCTGATTTCTCCCATCATCTGTAATTCTTAAACAAACCCGGAGTAGATTATACTTTGAGGTTATGTTCACAACTTCAATTGTTATAATTTCTTATGAAGTTGACTTTTTTAAATATGAGTTGTAGAACTAATAATGTATGTTATAATATTTGCTTTGAGGTTATAAACTGTTTATAAATACAATCTTTTATCATCAAAATATTGTATACAAATTTAAAGAAGAAATACCTTTTCGTTTAACTTCGGAAACATTCGTACATCTTCGTAAACATTCGTACATCTTCGTAAACATATTAACATTCGATTATTAATTTCTTCACGGTTATATTAATAACTTCTAAATCATTTGCTCTATCAATATGAAATAAAATGTAATTAAAAGGTAATATTTTTATCTTTCTTTAAATATATAATAACATACATAAATACAAAATTTTAATAATATTCCTACAGTTTTATAATAGGCCTACACACATAATAATTGTGTAGTTATAATTGTGCACATTTACCAAGTTAAAAATTCCCGTCAGCATAGTTAGGTAGGCCTAGACAAAATGTGTTGTTTTTAAATAGTACTTTGTATAAATGATGTATTTCTGATGTGTACCTAATTAATCCACCTGTGATTTTTTCACGGGGGTTTACTAGTATTTGTATAAAATATGAAGGCTAATTACATTTGTATAATTATTTAAATATGGAGTGATATGTTAACTTTGATCTTTTTTTTTTTTTTGTAAATACTTATGACTAAACTTGCGTCTGTGGAGGTCCACCTAAGAAGATAATAATATTTCTTACTTATAAAAATATTTATTTGTTGACATTAAACATGAATAAATATGTAAACAAATTAAGATTTTATATTTTTCTGCTGCGAATAAAACACTTGTTTATTTTAATTTGCCATTCAATTATATTTTATACAGTTATGAGTGTAAATGCAGTCGTCACTTATGATGATAGCTTCGTCATTAAAAAGTGGATTGTCTATAAAAACATTTTTGTAAAATACCATAGGTATTTTATTATTTAGTTAGTGTTTCTTCTCTTAAGCCCAGTTCAAAGTCACATTGTATAACATATTTACCCCCTAAAATGTTTGAAACTCTGTAAAAATTTTATGTTTTTACAGTGAAAAAAATTTTTATTAATGGTTCATTGTTCTCTAGTTACAATCGAAGAAACAGTTAGTTGTGATTTATAAACTTAAATAAAAGTAATTAAAATATAAAATATATTATTATTTCAAATATTAACTTTAGACTATTTTTATATCGATACGAATTAAGGATTACTAGAGTTAATAAATCCAATTTACCCTTTAGAACATGTTGTCTTCTTTAATTAAAACGTATACTAACAGAAATTACATTAAGCATAAAGTTTATCGTTTCCTTTTAATGTATTGCGTATTTAAAAGCTTGGCCTGTTATTACCACTCGTTTGTCTTTAGATGGGGCATTATGCTACCAGAGACCCCATGCAGTCAGGACATCGACCTCACTCTATGGTGGGAACACCAACAGTCTTTACAACCACATCATTATTTGCTAAGAATTATATTTACACTGCCGAAACGAACTACTTGAACCCAGTTACAGTAGTTATATATTAGGCCCTGAACAAGTGATTGTAATTAATTGTTTTGTTTTGAATAGTAACAAGTTAATTAATTCACTAAGAAGAAATATATTTTCTAATATTATACTAATATTTATTTATTTCATTATAACAATTAGCGAAATGAAAGAATTTTAATGTCTTATAAATTATTGAAAACACATAATGATATATTTAATGGTTTACGAACACGAAAATGTATGATGAAATGTAATTTCTTACATAAATAGTACACCCAAACCAAAAATAAAAGAAAACAACTTTAAATAACATCTGTGGTAGGAATATAAACTCTTTCTAATAATTTATAAATTAATTCCCTGGATGTCTGTAAATTATAAATTAATTCCCTTTTTAATGTCTGTATTAAAAATGCTACATTAGTTTTACGTAACTGTGACAAAGAAAGTACTTTTCAATTTGTTGTAGCACAATACTTATAAATACATATTAAAGCGATAATAATAACAACAAACAACACATCAGATATTATACCACTCAGAAATGGAATGTTGCCTTCATTTATATTTTTAAATACATCCTCCTCATATATACTAAAACATTTTAGTGTATATGTTCCTAATAATGTGTTGTTATTAGATTTTACAAATATAATATTTATTTAATATTTGTTAATACATACTCTGTGGTTATAACACGATGGTGATAACTGAGTAGACAAAACAGCAATAAGAAAATCAAAGTCTTACATTGTTAGGTAAAAACTTTATTATATTAATGTCTACCCTAACTTAAAAACTGTTATCACCTAGTCGTGCCGTGAAATAACTTTTAAAAACAAATAATCACTTATATGAATACAATAAAAATACATTAGGATATCAATAAAACACAAAACATGATGGTGAAGAAAACCCTTTTGTGATCAGAATATCAAAATGTACGCTACAAGTCACATGGACTAACGATACTTACCAAAATAAGAAAGTTTAAATACAGGGAAGTTAAGGAAAATAGTTTAAAATATAAATAATATTACTGTAAGTGTGGAAACATTGATAAAGCTAAAATTAAAAGCAAAAAATGAAAGAGTAGTGACAAAAGAAAAACTGAAACTTATGTAAAGTAGTCTTAACAATCAAAACAAAATGTTTAATTGAAAGGTAATTTGAAACTAATTGAATTGGTCGGATTAAAAAGGGAAACATTCCATATTTTTGACAAATTAACTGAGATAGCCATTTTGTACTTTTTGCAAAGACACATCCATTTTCACTTAAAAAGAAAACATTCCACTCATTTAAATGGCATTACAAGCTATAGAAAGTTTTTCAGGTCAGTTGAAGAAAGAAAAGATTCCAGGAATGTGTTCCTTCTTAAACTGAAATGGACATGTAGTTTCAAAGTTATCCACTTGGATCACTATTAGTTGTTATTGTCAGCTGTGAATTACACATGTTGTATTGTTGTTAGGTTACTTTATTAGAGGTTATGTGATGTGTTCTTGGCAAAGAAGAAACAGCCTTTGTTTCAAGTCAAACATTTAAAAACTGAAAAAATCATAGACTTTAAAAACTGGTGGCCAACATTTTTTAAGAAAACAGCAAAAAGTTTAGGCACACAAAAAGAAGATTTCAAAATTAGCAAATTCAAACATTTTCTTTTTAAAGAGGAAGAAAAGGCTTTGTTTATGCACGTGAGTTCATCGATGGCATCAACTTTAATGTGTTCAAACTTTTTAAAGGGGGAGTCTTAGAGTTACCTACACAAAATGCTTACACAGGACGAGTTCCTCCTATAAAGGTGCAAAAGCTTCAAGATATTTCAAAAATAATCCATTACATACCTGATCAATACAAACATTTTTATACAAACATTTTAACTTGGCCTACTACAAACGCCAGAGAAGAGGATGACAATAGTGACTAGACCTTATCTTACCTTTCAACACAAGACTACTGAAATTTTATTTCTGTAATAAGAAAAAATAGTAACTTTTATGAACTTTTTTTTAATTTGGCGTTTGTAATGTTTCTCTTTGTAATTTAATAAAATAATAAATAGTGGAATTTTATTTGTTTAGTAAGAAAAAAATAGTAACTTGTTTGACTTTTTTTTTAAATATGGCTTTTGTAATGTTTCTTTTTGTGGTAAAATAAAATAATAAATAGTGACATTTTATTGTTTTAATTAAAAAATTTTTAACTTTGAATAAAAAATGGCATTTTATGATGTTTCTTTTTGTGATTCAATAAAGTAATAAAATATATTCATTTTATTAACATAATTTCATGAGTTTTAATTAAATATATGTTGTCAATTTGTGTTCAGATCAAAAAGGAAAACATTCCACATACATTATTTAAATTTTTTGTATAATTTTGCAAATATTTATAAGTTTTGATAACACAAAAAGGTAGTCTTGAGGTTAATGTATAACTTTGTAATTGTAAATATTCGAGTAAAATGATTATTTCTCAAGCTATACAGTTTTTTTTAGTTTTCCAAAAACTTTGATGTTTGGAATGTTTTCCTTCTTAATCTGACCAATTCAATTAATAGTTTTTGAAATTTGGATAACAAATTAATTTATGTTTACAATAAAGCAAAAGCATTTAATTTATAAATGTTTTCAAAAATATTTGTTTATTTAATGTAAAAAATAAATACAATTGCAGTACTTTTAATTACAAAATAAAAAATATAAATACATTTCGGCGGATTGGAGCAGTTGTGCATGGTGTAAAATAATGTTACTGAGAATTTTTTTAAAGTATTTTTTGACCGGAAGTTGTCTGAAAACCCACATACTATATTCATGCCATTTTCTATTGATGATATAACTATTTTGTGTTAAAATAACTGCAGGTGTGTCCATGATGCAAATACAATTTACGAAGCGTAACCCAGTTAGTTGGGCGTAATTGAGTTTACTCGAGTGTATGATATATTGGAGATGGTTTAATAGGTTTTCAAACGATTGTCATATCGCATTATTTATTTAATAAAACCAGAGCCCACGAAATTGGTACAGTTAATGAAAATCAACTCTGAATAACTAAACTGATGAGGTTTAAAATAAGGGGAAAATTTTAATTAAACTTTTTACATTTTCTGTATAAAAAGTAGGTTGCATATTTTTAATTTATTTTGTATATAATATATATTATTATTGTGCAGTTTTTCATTGCGATTTTTATCTCCAATAATAGTTTTATTATTAGTAGCCTAATAAAAGTATTACTAAGTTTAGTATGCCATTACAAATATTCTAGCATTTCGTAGCAAATCCTAGAATGTATAATAAAAGATATATTTATTTAGGAAATGTCTATACTCTAACATGTTGAAGATATCAAATATTCAATCTTACAGCTCATTTATTTCCCTCGCTATGTAAAATGGAGCTACTTTGTCAAGTACTGAAGATCGTGGGGCCAGCGTCATTATTTCAATGTGTTATATCAATATCCATGCTGCATTGTTGCATAAACTATTCAATTGAAATATATTGTTCGTTATGATAATGATTCAGTTGGTAATAGTTATATAAAACTGGTTAATAATTTAGTTTAACAAAAGTTTATTGGGTCAAGTGAAATATGCATAAATGATATGTTATCACTAAACTATTACGAAACCGAAACTAAATACAATTTATAAAAACTAATTGCTCTTAAACAGACACTTATATTCTTCTTAAATTAGTAATAAAATTAAAAACGATGTCCAGTGTTCATCAAAGTCTGAAAGTTCGCATAACGAGCGATAATAGTTTTTATCTTAATATAAACCTAAAATACAATATCAATTTCTCTTACGTAATAAAATAACACGCTTACAGGTATAGATCGACAATTTTTAAAGTCTGACAAAAAATTTTACTACTCCAGTTGATGTGTCTGTAAATTTAAATGAAATATAATCAAAGGCTTGCTAGATTAAGTAGGCCTACAAGAGTACCATGACACTCTCAAGTGAGTGTACTAAGTACACAACTATTAAAATATCCAGATTTTTTATTTCATTAGAAGATAAATCAATCTTGTATGACAATGTAAACTAATCAATATTATTAAAAACAATTACTATGGTAAAATTTAGCGAAGAATTCTAAAAGACTAAACACATGCAAATTAACAACAACACTATATTGAACGTTGTTTTCTTAAAAGCCCATTATTTTATTTTGTGTTGTTACTTACATGTAATTTTAAAAGTACACATCAGTACTTGTAATTGTTTTAATATATTTGAGGTTAAAATAATTGTTCATTTAATAACACATATTGAATTATTGCCTTAGTTATCAGACTAAAATTTAACCGTTTGAAATATTTGCATAAATCTCTGTAAATCGTGAAAACTTTGACCTCTGTGTTCGTTAACTCACTACTTTTTGTGCCACAAAATAATCTAACAAGTTATTTAAATTGATTAGCTATTTTTAAAATGCACTTTAATAATGTAAACTAACACACTTTATGTCTTGGATGAAATAACTGGATTTGTATGTTCTAGCTTAGGCCACATGAAATTACATTGCATACAAATAATGAGAATAATATGTGAGATATCAACTACAAAGTACTTGTCATTTACGAAATGTGAACGATCACCTCAAGCCTATAGGCCTACCAAGCAGGTGGGCAATAATATGTATGCGTTATTATTTGTGCATATAAGATAAGATAAAGTCTTAATTTAGTATCTAATATTATAGTAGGAAAGACAGTACACAATATACAATTACAATGAAACAACCAATCAAAATAAATCAGCAATAGTTGCATCATCTTCTGCATAGCAATGATCTGTCGTGGCAGAAGCTGCAACTTGAACGTAAGTACTTTTCCTTATGAATACATTATATTGAATGCCAAGCGCTACCAAGTGGTTTACTGTTAGAAACGGTGTGGGGTATATTTTATCCTCGATTCTATTCAATGCTATAAACTATTTCTCCTAGTCCTGCATCTCAAGTGTGTTCTGTATATTCTTGACCTATCTAATATTTTGCTGACATTTATAGAAGAACTTTATATGATCTTTTGAGTGATTTAGTTTCAGTTTTCTATTTCAACAATTTCATCAAGTTATTCCGTAATACCTATTTTACTATAGAATTCACGGAAAATAATGTTACTTTGAAGTATATAACTAAGTAACTGTCCTACTTAACATTTTCTTTGTTTAAAACAAGTCCCCACTGCTTGTTCATAAAATTATTAATTTATGACAAATAAACTAAATAAGATTAATCAAACAAAGATAATTATATGGTATATAAATTTCTATCTACTACTTTGTATGCCTACTTACTTGCCAAGTTTAGTTCAAATCTACTTTTTTTTGTATATTTGCTATCACGGACTAATAAGTTTCATTTATTTCGTATCATGGGAGCGTCGTATATTGTCAATGTCCGTTTGCTGCAACTGTACTGATGTTCCAGAGGTTAAAATGAAAACAGATATAGTAGGAAAATCACAATATGGATACTTTTTTTTGGCTCTGTCATTTCTCTGCATTTTTTTTCTTGTAATATTAATTTATATTTAACGGTTAAGCAAAAATACTGGCTAAAGGAGGGTTCCAAAAACCAATTCTTACAATATTCTTAGTCTTCCTTTTTTAAAGGGTCATTTTTACCAACGGCAATTATTACACAAACGTTTTTTAGGGGTTTGGACAATAAAAACATGTACAAAACCTCCTTGAAATCATATGATTTTCAATCAAGGGTTTCTTACAAAACAGTTTTAATACTGATCAATATAATACAAATAAGTGAACCATCGACAATGGTGTTATGAGCCATTTTATACTTGATAATGATCCATCTAATAAATAAAATCAATAATTAGTGGATATAATACATATATTAGAAATCTCGTTGAATGGGTTTAAAATTCTTCCATGTACCTAACCATGAAACCAACGATTTAAATTTAAATAACATCTTTTTGACATTTATAATTTTACATTTACAGGTCAAGTTATTGATTTCCTGGTAAACGCTTTGCATACATTGCTTTTACATGTACACTCAGCATACTTCAGTTCTATTTTATTATTTTATCACATTTCTATGTAAAAAAAATATTTCGTCACAAGCTTAAAATACGACTGAACAAATTATCTTGAACGTTGCTCAAATAATTATCTTTTTTTTATTTATCTTTGTAACTTTATGTAGCTTAAACCATTGATAATTGTCTATAAAAAGGTTTTATTCATCAAAGTTGGTCGATTTGCGTTTAAGTAAAATCTTTACAAAAACTCTTCCTTTTTTATAAATACAAGTACATAGATATTTTTACCAAAGTTAAACATTATGCACTATGTTTGATGTATCAATATTTTATTCAAATGATTGTGGTGCTGAGAGGTGTACTAAAGGATAAAATTGTTAACCCAATTAAATAAGTTTCACAAAGATTAGCTTTATTGCTATCCATTGTTTGCCCTTAGGTATCGTAAGGAAACTGTTTGAAATAGTACAGTGTCAATTTGTATAAGCAAGGTGAAGAAGTCAACTAACAATATCTTAAATCAGTTGTATAAGCACTATTTTGAATTTAAATCTGTTATTTGTTTATAAATGGAGGCATTGGTAAAAGCTACTACTGTTGTCATGAGCTTGGAAGATTTATATAATTTAGCTAGACCACCTAATCTAGAATAATCTTCTTTTATTTTTATTTATTACTATTTATATTACAAGTGGGATATTAATCATTTAAAATTAGGAATGAATAACTTTTTCTAACTTCATTCGTATAAAATAATCACTATTAATTATTATGATAGATTTATTCTTGCTGACCTTAGACCTTATTACATCATCATTCTTTAATTTTTCTTAAGTTATTCTCTTTTTTCTAGCAGTGGTAATATTACTGTTGATGGTCATGCTCTTGTTTGATACGAATCACTAATGTGGAAATGATCACATCTCATTTCATTTGGTGAAAACACCTACTTTACAGAGGCTGGTTTTATAAATCTGTTAACCTAGTAAAGGGTGTATTTTTTTATTTTAATAGTATCGTAATATGCTCTATACAGTATATAGATGTTTTTATTAAATAATTATATCACAATTGTGTATATTATTCCTTGTAAAATACTTCTAGAAAAATTTCATGTTTACTCATCGGCTGTGCTTACATAATTTCAAGACCAAAATGTATTACCAAAAAAATCATGTTAGTATTTTTACACCACATCTTTTAAAAACATTGCACGTGGCAAAATATAAATTATTAACACATCTAAAACACCACAGTAAAAATAATTGAAATTTCACTAAAATAAAGTTATTAAAGGTGCCTTCTACTTACAAAGTGTTTAAAATGAAAATCCTAATTAGAATAGCTTCCGTTCTGAACATAATATGCAAGAATAAAATGTCTCACGAAATAAAAAGAACAAAAGATACGTAGCCCTAGGTCTGTACAGCACTCTCTGAATCACATAACAAGTTTTTGCTTTTGTTTAAAATGAAAAATGACATTCTTGTATATTTTAATCCGGGACTCTTGTCTTCCATTGCTTTTGCTAGAGGGCAACAACAGTACTCAGTTCTTCCTTCTAAACGATAAAATATTTGTTAGAATAAATAAAACTTGAAGGTTATCACTACCACCTGTAATGCCAAATATACATAAATATTAAAAAAATATAAAAACGCATTTACAGTCGATGTCAACAAAACTAGCTGTTCGCTAGACTTTGTTTACAATATTATTTATATTATATTCCATACTTTGTGTATTGTTCTCATCATTTATGTTAGTAAGTTTACACTGAAATTTGCTATGTCCAGTGTAGCAGTTTTTTATTTTAATATGCATTTATTAAACATTCAAATAATTTTCACTAAAATAAGGTGTAATTTAAAGTGTTCTGCCACTGTAGTTAGTTATAAGGGTGTAATTTTAAACTAAGAATTTGTTCTTCCCCTTCAATCGACCTAATATTAATTTTATTCAGTAGAACAGAAGGAAATACTTTTGAAGTGATAACTTCTATTGGGCCTTTGGACACTTTCGCTTGACTATGTTTCTAAAATCTCTAGTCACGAACTTTTTGCGTAGACACAAGTCGGAGCGTGGAGAGGTAGGGAGTAGGCGATATATAGACAAGTAAACGCGTGCGTCCGAGTTAAAATGTAGCTAGTAACGTTTCAAACGTAATCCTGAAGGCAATTCGCCCGGAAACCTTGCTCTTTCTTACCGCGACCGGTATAAAAAATTATAATTTAGCACCGGTATAAACTTCGCACTACTAACAGACTAGGAACGTTTTAACTGGTTATTAAAAGTGCCTTGTAATAGTATCGCTTCTTGGCCTCTTGGCTAAGATCTAAGTGTGGTATCTGTTCTTATCAGCTTAATGTGTGCGTATAGTGTGAATCGTCGAGTGTTCTAACGGTATTCTGATTTAAATATTTGTTATTGTGTTGGTGCAGTCATTGGCGAAAGTTGTTGTGTGCTGCCACCTGCGATTACTCACAATTACTAGCCCATAGGCTGTTTACTCATGGTAACTTCGAGTATATTGTACATCGGTGTGAGTTTGAACGGCTGTTTGAATACTTTTAGTATCATTTGAATAAATTAACAGTTAATTTGAATAAATCCAAAATATAACTTAAAATCATTGTCTTACTTTTTTAATAGTTACACAATTTCTGTTATAAACATTTCGTCACCTCTTTTCACGTAATTTACTATATACATAGAAATTGACTCATGATATAGATAAGAGTGTTGTGATTTCTTTGATGGATTTGTTAATACAGAAATTCAGTAAGTACATTGACAGTTAGAATTATATTTATTATTATTTGAGGATTTTACCATAACTTTTTTAAATTGAAAATGTATAACCTTAGATTATGCATTTTTAAATCTGATAGACACAAAGGAAATCATATTATTTTTTGAAAAAATTCAACTTATTAAGATAATTTACAATTTGAAATAATTAAACAAATTTAAAAATGTTTTAAGTTTCTACAATTTCTTATAAACTTTACGAAATTTAAAACCATATTACATTTTTTTTAGTCAAAGTTAAAGACTTTATTCTATTTTGAATTAAACAAATGGAATATGGTCAATTTGCAAATTTATTATTTATAATTTGATGTAATTAGATTATTTACATGCTTAAAATGGAATAAAAATGTGTAATTTATAATGTGAGAAAATATATTAAATATAGTGTTCTGCAGATTTACTGATAAATGAAAATATACTTAAATTACTTACTTACAATTTTTAGGAGTTAAGAATAAATTTGTAATTTGAGTAATTAATTGTGCAATTTCAAAATATGATATAATATGTTAATTTGTTGACCCTTATTTTCCTCTAATATTAATTCTGATATAAATATAAATCGGTCATAGGAGTTATCACTTCCAACTTATTTTCGTAAGTTTGCCCAATTTTTGTTTTGTTTTTATTTTTACGTGGTTTGTGTTTATAAGGAGATACCTACTTTGTTTGTGTGCATGAGGAGAGACCTACGTTGTTTGTGTATATGAAGAGAGATCTACGTTAATTTTGTGTATGATGAGAGACCTACGTTGTTTGTGTGTATGAAGAGAGACCTACGTT
>JAGFPH010000387.1:174623-202490 GCA_018207615.1 Philaenus spumarius | reverse complement strand
AATACCAAAGCTAAATATAAAGTAGCGTCGATAATATGTGATAAAAACACAAACATCAAACCTAATGAATTAGATTTAAAACAAAGACTTTTTAGTTCTGGTTTTACAATTAAAGTAGTTAAATTATCCGTAAATGGATCAAATTGTATAACAACGTTTATATGGAATTAAATTCTGAGAACAATTTCGTAATGCAAATAAATTTAAAAACATATAAAAAAAATAAAATAAATTAATTGTATTGTTCAATTTTAATTAAAAACAATCACAAAATAATTGGAATTCATGCTTTGCATATTATTAAAAACTTAGAACTATTTCGATAAAATTAATTGAGTTACGTAACCAAATTTGTATGTAATTAATGATGTTAATTACATAATTATAACTCCAGGTATTTCCTACCAAATGTAAAAGTGATATTTCAGATTGTACGTATTCAGGGTGTCACGAAAAATCTATACAGGATCATATTGAAAACGTAAAATAAATTTAAAATGTTCAGTAACTTTTTTTGAATTCGGGTTTTGTTTAGTCGTAATCCGCTATTTTGTTATTTTACAAAAACTCACTGTAACTCCAGAAATTGATGAAACATTGAGTTCAAATTTGGTATAAGCATTTTGTAAATTACGATTTACAAGTATACAAAACACAAAGAATTTATTTGTTATAATTGTCCAATTGGCGGCCTTTACAAATGTTTAACCTACAATACCTTGAAAACCGTTAATTTTACAAAAACTGTACAAGCGACAAAATATTTTAACAACAGACAAAAACGTATTTTGTCGTTTCTAGAGGTCAAAGAATAACCGCATTATCGATCATTTTGAAAACTAACATTTTGTAATTCCAATTGTTTGTTGTTAATTTGTTTTAATAAATAAGTTAGTCCTAAATCTATTGCTCTGAAATGCATTACAAATTCAAATGTAGGGTTAATATGCTTAATTCTAGAAGCGGCAGTGTTTTGAAATGGATTTTCCTGCAAACATTTTTTCAAATATTCGCCAAATATAGTAGTTATATCCCAATACAAAAGTGTTCCACAGCTTTTTTGTAGAGAAAGGTTCAAAGAATTCATATATCCCAGTAAAAATGTATTGATGTAAAATGTACAAAGTTATTAGCTCAAGAAACAAAAAATGTTTAGTAACGAATGGAAAAAGTTGTTTAGGCCTACATAAAAAGTAGTACACACTTATTGTAATTTGTTTTCAAAATTTACAAAAGTTTTGTAATTTAGTTCTAAATATAACTGTATAAAATATATATTAATTTAAAATTTCTTATTTTGAAAACACCAGTTTTTATGTTCTTACTACAAGGCTGCTAACAAAAGTAGGTCTAGTTTGAATAGTAATTTAGGAGTATTATATGCTTTGCCTGTAAATGAAATATTATTATAACAAAGTGTAGAGAATACATCAAAGAATTGAACTGTATACTTGTAAATTATTATTTCATAAAAGTATTTGACTTAGCTTTATTTGAATCAAAAAATGAGATAAAACAAATGAAACCTCTCGCGCACGAAGTCTATACATCATAGTGTATGACCGACCGTTGTAACGGTTGCTTTCAAAGCGTGAGAAGAAAGAGTTTTGAAATCAAAAAAAGTATGTATTTCCTAGGGCTGTACGAATAAAACCGTTACAGTAAATGTGGTTTGCTTTACAGGAAACGAAAGATTAAAGTTTCGCCTACAAAACGATATAAACATATCGATACATATTTTAAGATATATATCAAATCAAAAATGTGCTGTTTCATTGGTTGAAAACTGTCCAATTGCAAGGGTTAACAGAAACCTTTATATTTTCGAAACTATAATAGTGAGGTCTGATTGGAAGGCAGTTTTAGAAAGTTAAAATCTTGAAGTATACAAATATTTTTTATCGAGCGATATTGAGCCTAAGAGTAATGACATATTTGTGTAATTTCCTATTGCTTTCTTGCGCCCCACCATTTGATTAAGAAAACTACAATAATTTTGAAACGATTATTACATAATATGTAAATATACGTTTTAGAACAAATTTTTAAATTCAAACATTAAAGTTTAAATCATTTCCTTTCCAATTGTTTTTGTTTTATTGCGATTAGATGATTATAGTGGATGAAATATTCAATACAATCAGACGTTACAAAACGGCTGTCTCGGCTCGTTGTTGTCTGCTGCTTGTAGGGTTTAAAACGACAAATATTTCTCCCTTGAAAATTTTTTGTAAAGATAAAGGTTTGCAAGATATTCTACGTTAAACATTTGTAATGACCACCATTTTTTAAATTATCAAAATAAATTCATTGCTTTTTGTACACTTGTAACTCGTAACATACACAATTCTTATAGTAAATTTGAGCTCAATGTTTAATCAATTTCTGGAGTTACAGTGAGGTTTTGTAAAATATCAAAATGGCGGATTGAGACTAAACCAAGCCAAATAAGAAAAAAGTTACTGAAAATGTTTCATTAATTTCACTGTATACAATGCGACCTGTATAGCCAGCTTATGTTTTTTATGACAACCTGTATATAGTTATTTATATAAAATAAATATATTTTGTTTTATCTCCAGTAATGCGGCAGTCTCTTAAATTTGATAAATAAAAAACTATATATGTTTTTAAACTATTAAGTAGTATTCCTAGTTTAATTATTGCATTTGTAACGAAGGAAAATCTCCCTAATCAAAAGTTTAAACAAGTAATCAGAGAAACGATTTAATTCAATACTTTATGTCTAAACTCGTTACCTAGTGTTTACGGCTAAATTTCAGTCTAGAGTCATAAATTGATTAGAGCTGAAATGTTATTGATTTTAATTTCATATTGCATAATCAGCCGAGCTATTGCTCACCAACGCTTAGCCTGGTAGCTCCATTAGGCTACCAGACCTCCTGCAGCTTCGGCCATCGACCCTTTATGTGAGGCTCCCACCCGTGTCTTTACAGTCATAATTTTGTCACATCAGAATGGTACTTCTGCTCATTTTATGTTGTAAAATATACCCACTATTATTGTCTATGATACATTAGCTATATACTTTGTAGGAAACTTTCAATGCAGGTGTTCGCACGGGTAAATGTTTAAACGTTGTTAAATAACTGCATAGTTTTGCAAGTGCGTTAAAAATGAATAGTAAGTAGTACTTCAAATTTATAATCCAATACTATTAAATATTCATCAACATTTTGTAAAATACAATTATGATATTCCTTATGTATTATAATGGTTGTAATTGTATGATACATTATAATATGATTCATACACATTAAACAATTTGTAAATTTAATAAATAACCTAAACGCGATGTTTATTTTACTCCCAACCATTTCTCTGAATGTAAAAACAGAACAAACCAAAAACCAGAACAGATTTATACAATCTCAAAAGAAAATGTTTTACGTTATCATTTGGGAAATAATTTTATTTCTTTCTTATATTCCAGCTTTAGAGTCGCATTTCGACTTTAAAAAAGCGACCATAAATAATAATTAACTTACCTTTGTACTTCTATATCCCGGAAGGAAATAATTAAAATAGAGTAAATGTAAATGTGGACCACATAATGATTGTGAAATATTTTTAAAATATCTTATTTTATTAAAGATGCTTCGTAAGAAATAATAATTTAATTAAAAATAAGTCAATCATATTTACCATACGATGTACTTAAATTGTACTGTAATTTATAAAATAAACACTGACTGACATTATGGACATTGGGGTCTTTGTAAACACTGTTTTCTTGACAAATTGGAATATATATTGGAATGAATAAACTAAAATAAAACTAAATAGAATAAAATAAACAAAAAATAATATACAGGGTGCTTTAAAAGTCTGGAAACTGCTTAAGGTGATTCGCAACTATTAAGAGGTTTTTCATTTTTTTTATTTTTAACTTTGAAACTATTTAAATTCAAGTAAATAGGATGGTTTAAAAAAAATTCCATGTATGTATTTTTAATGCAAGTTTTTGAGTTTTTTTTAAATTTTGAATAACGTTTTTATTTTTCGAATAATTTGAATTTTTGGATTTTTTATTTTTGTAGTATTTGAGGTATAGAAACTTTTTGTAAATGGAAATTGCAATATCAGTTCCAGAAAAAAAAGTTATAAAGCACCAATCTTAGGTAAAAGAAATGTTTCTATGTATGTTTACATATTTATTATTATTTTTTTTTTTAAGTTAAAGTGTTTCCATTTACAAAAATCTTCTAATTATATTGACAAATAAGTGGCAAACATTTCAAAGACCTAGTTGCAATACTTTGGTATTAATTCAGAATTATGTACAAGCAGACAGTGTAAAACCAAACTTGCGGGAAACAGCGATCAAAGTCAAGACACTGAACTGAACTGAACTTACACTGTATAATTCTCTTGCTCCATATGTGAGTCCTTCTTTGGCCCTCCTTTTGGCTTCTTCAGCTAGCTGGGCAGCTTTTACAAGTCTTCTAAACCTTTTGAATTTTTCAGTTGACCGGACACTCCGTTGTCAAAAAATAAACTTGTATGCAAAATAAAATTTAAAAAAATGAAAAACCGCAAAATGTAGTAACATTTTATTTAATTTGTTTACATATGAAATAACGGTTAGAATGACCTAAAAGTTTGCACACATACTCAGAAACGTATGTATAGGCTATTAAGAAATTTTTTTTTTTAAACTTCAATAAATGGGTTTTAATAATGGCGAATCCCCTTATATCTCAAAATGTACGCGTCTTATGAGATAGAAATAAATTAATTTTTCACAGACATAAAAGAACCACTTTTTGGTGAGTTTGAAATTTTTGTCCACCATCTTGGATCTTCCATCTTGCAATAAACCTTGATTCTTTTAAATGGAAAGCTAGTAGTGTGATATTGACTGAAATACTATATTCAAATACGTTTTTGAATATACAAACCCGTTTTTAAGTTATCGTCAGTCAAATGAGGGAGAACACAAAATAACACCGACAAATAAATCACGAGAAGAAATAAGTTATTTTATTCTTCTTAGTCAATTTATTTTATATTTTTTTAATAACTGTTTCGAATTTAAATCATTTAAATGTGTTGTCATATATAAATAAATCATCTTATATTTGTTGTCTTGCAAACTGGTATTTCAGTCTGAGGTTGCTTATTTTTTCTAAATTATTTCATTGCTCTAATGATGTTAATTAACAAAGTTTAGGGCGTTATTTAAAATTAGTATTTTTTAATCAAATTTAAAAGGACGCTTCCTAAAGATGTTATGTGTCACTAACACTATAAAGAATGTATGTGACACTACACAAAATTATAGTAATATTCGGTGCCTTTTTTCTTCGATTATTTTTACCCACGATTTTGTGTTGTAGCTAATTTGACAGAAGATAACTTTAAAACGGGTTTATATATTAAAAAACGGATTTTACCTTGGTTTTGTTCGTCAATTTTTACATTAAAATCATGTATTAAACGACTCCCTTCCCATTAAAAAAAAAAAGAAGTTTTATTGCAAGATGGAGGATCCAGATGTCGGACGAAAATTACAAACTCACAAAAAGAGGTTATTTTTTGGCTGTGAATAACTGCATTTATTTCTGTATCATAAGACTCGTACATTTTTAGATTTTAAGCCGTTTTCAGACTTTTCAAACACTCTGTATGTGTTTGTATTTTACCTTGGTCGTAATAAAATTTCGCAATAAAATTCCAGAAGGGGGTCAATTTTATTGTTTCTAGAATATTAAAAGGAAAATTCATTTATTTTTATACTGATAGTAGTAAATGAGAAATAAAACTAATTATGACTATTTTATCTTAAATGGTTTTCTGGTTATACATTTTGTAACAATAACAATATAAAGATTTGGTTGTATTACTCAGTTCCCTTTAACCACTTACTTGTGATTACTAAATATTGCAGATAGTGTGCGCGAAGGCCTCACTGTAACCTTGACCTGCAACACTTCTACACAGTTTTGCAAAGTATATTAAATTGATTGAGGAGTTAATACTTAATCTAATATATACAGTTACGTTCAATAATACTAGGAAATGTTAATACATTGTAACGTTATTAATTGTTAATTTACTGTCTATATATAGCATATAATGGTATTAGTGAATGTAAATAAATGTTTTATTCTGAGAAAGTTAATATAATTTGCAAAATAAATGTAATTACATTATTCAATTTATGTATGCATTTTTAATTTTAACAAATCTTAAATTAAAATTTCAACTCCTTTTTGTTTCTAAGCTGGACACTTAAGGGTCTGCTGTAGTGGAGGCCATCTTGGATTTTTATGCCATAAGAGCAATGTTAAATTTCAAACCATTTATTTAGTTTACTTTTTATCATAAAATTGTTTGCAAGGTCTCATTTTAAGCACAGTCACAATACGCATCCGTCTTGCAATTTACATTTTTTTAAATGTTTTCAAGATTTGTTTTGTAATTGACATTTTGTAAGTACAAAGTTTGAATTTTTTTTCTAACACAATAAAATATTAATAATGAAAAATAATTTGCAAGCCGGATCCAAAATTGTATAAAGAATATTCGTGTTTTTTTCAACACTCAATTACAAAAGATAGACTTATAAAATGGTTTGAAATGAGGCAATGTCAAAGCGTTCAACTGCAAGAAATTGTATGCCTACTGTTTAGATAGATATACAGTGAGAAGCGGTTGCGTTTGTGGTTGCTTTCTCGCTTACTGGAGCAGACCCTTAACACCCAAAATTAAAATTTATTAGTTCTCCGTACTAAACCACTTAGCATAAGCATAGTTCTTGTCTATACCACCCAAACATACCACGCTTCACACCCACCATATACGGAATAAACGTATTCTATTTGATAATAGTTCATCCTACTTTTTATAAAAAAATAACAATTACTCGAAATTTTAAAATATGTTTGCTAACTTAAACGAAATTAATTTAATCGTAAAGATTAATGAAATAATATATCTTTGTATTGTAAAGGTACGTGCAATGTTTCTTGTATTACGTGCAGTATATATTGTTTATATGTTTTAAATACAGTGTAATAAAAATTTAGGTAAATTTTATTAGAAATATTATTATAAAAATAGAAATAAGAATAAATACCAACTAAAAAATCTAAGAGTAAAAGCAAACTTGTATAATGTGACAGATTGAATATTGTATTATATACTAAAACAAATATTAAACAATATAAACATCAAAACGTATTAAAAATAAAAACATATACAATTCTTGAAGTCTCCAAATTTGTTAACAAACTGAATTTATTTCAAATTATTTATTAATATGTAAATATAATAACATGTTATGATATATCAAAGTTATACAATTTTGTTCATATCACTATACTAATATTATAAAGTGCTAAATTTGGATTGTTTGTGTGTTGGGGGTAATCTCTGGAACTACTTAAAAACGATTGAAAAAATAGTTTCTATACTAATATTATGAAGATGTAAAATTTGTTTGTTTCTTTGTTTGTATGTATGGGGTAATCTCTGGAACTACTGAACCGATTGAAAAAATAGTTTTACTAATAAAAAGCTACACTATACCTGAGAAACAGGCTATAATTCATTTTGTTAAAATTTTTTTTGTTTCAATATTTGTAAATTTAGTCGAAAAAAAACTTAGGTTATGCCTAGAATGATGAATCATCACATGTATTTACATTTATTACCATAACAAAAAATTGAATAAACTAACAGATAAAACATCTGTTTGCTCAAATATTTCCTTTAAAGCAATAATTATTTAAATTTCTAACTTTTAGGTTAGGTTTTCATTAAAGTGTAAACCTGAGTCTTGCTGGTTCTTTTAACCTTTATTATAACTGCTGTTATAAAATGTACGAAATAATTTGATTTGAACATTTAACATTATTTACCATCTAAGCTTTTGGGTTATTATTAATAATATTTAAAAGAGGTAAAATTTGTTTTTTTATTTGTTTTTATGTAGGTGGTAATCTCTGGAACTACTGAACTAATTGCAAAAATAGTTTTACTAATAAAATGCTACACTATCCTTGAGTAACATAGGATAAAATTTATTTTGATTTAAGGGATAAAACAACCCATAAAACAATAATTATTATTGCTATACTTTCCTTAAAGCTAGAGAGCTGAAAATTTGTACATTTATTTCTTACAAGATATATAGACAAAGTGAATTAGATTAGCATTTTGTCGCGTGCTGCTAAGTGGTGAAAATGTGAGAACAACCCCAAAACAATACAAATTAATTGTTATATTTTCTTTAAACTTAGTGAACTGAAAATTTTTACATTTATTTCTTACAATATACATAAAAAAATATCATAGACTGACATTTTGTCGCGTGCTGCTAAGGGGTGAAAATGTAGTAAAAATATTTATTGTTATACTTTCGTTAAAGCTAGAGAATAATCCCTTAATAAATTAAGGAATTTAATATGAAATTAAATATGAAACCACTATGTTACATCCTAATTAAAATAAATAATACATATTAGAATTTAATAGTAGGACCTATTTATATAAAATAACCTGTTTGCATTTGCTTCGACGTGAGTTATCGCGGCTGTTGGCGAGCAGGGGGTGGAGCCCTCTAGTTACTAAAAAAAAGCTACACTATCCATGAGTAAACGAGGCTATAATTAATGTAAATTTTTAAAAAAATTCAATATTTGTAAATTTAGTAGGAAAACATTCTTAGGCTAGACCATGTATTTCCATTTATTACCATAGCAACGAATTGAGTAAAATAACAGATAAAATAGCTGTTTGCTCTAATATTTCCATTAACAGCTGTTTTCAAACTTTAAAGCAATTATTAATAACTCTAACTTTTAGGTTAGGTTTTTATTAAAGTTTAGACCTGACCCTTGCTGGGTCTTTTACCTTTATTTTAACTTATATTATAAAATATACGAAATAATTTGATTTGAACATTTAACATTATTTACCATCTTAGCTTTCGGGTTATTATTAATCCTACAACTTTATTATAAATAAAACATAATATGATTATGTGTATATAAGGTGCCAACGGGTTTGGAGTGCGGACCACGGAATGGTTTCCTCTATAATGAAATAAAATAAAATAAAACTAACTAAACATTTTACACTGAAAACTTTATCCAGAACGCTTTGAAATTTTTTACCAAAAATATTAATAATGTTAATACTAATGATCTTGTAGATAGTTCGTACTTAACCAACAAAATTGAAATTATGAAATAAAATTACAATTCTTGAAATACATTGAAACGCAAGACAAAAATAAGGATTTTCACTTAAATTGTTCTTTCTTATGTCCATAACCAACCAATTATATTTTAAATAAAGAAAAGAACTCTATTTGAAATAGTTTACTAAATAGAAAACTTTTGGGTTAACAAAACAGAAAGTACAGTTGAAATGTTTTTAGCTATTGATTTCCTTGTATATATCTAAGTACCAACGATTGAGAGCTTTAAAAATACGTTGAATTATCCATGACGACGCTCTAAATGTACATGCAATTAAAATAAAACCTAGGCATTGTAGGGCACTACAATAGCAGCCTCAATTTCATTGCCATATATAGGCATGGCACCACTTTCCTTTACGCTATCGGCATTTACCAAATGCTTTCTTCCAATACAATGCCATTTCTTGTACCAACTCTCTTGTGCACACAATACGGCTTACCTAGAAGGAAAGGTTAATGCATTGTAGTTAACTGCACACGTCCATTACATCCTCTTGGCTTAACTCCAATATAATATATTTCTGCGATTATTTAAATTCATGAATGTTGACCATGAGCAAGAGCTGTATGATTACAATACATCACATAAATTTAGTCGAAAATATGTTTCTTCCAACAAATAAATAATAAATATTAATAAATGGTGTGAACACTAAACTAAATTATCTAGATACTAAAATAGTAGTGTAAACAAAAAACAATAATTATTGGAGTACAATTTTGTTCGGATTGTTATAAGAGAAAAACGGTTTAACAATTTCTTTATGCTGTCTGTTTCCAAACAGATTTACGTATATGGTTCCTAAATGAAATTCCCTAAAACATTTTCCGTAAAATTGTATTTGCTGTCTATTCTATTAAAGCCAACAATCTAAAAAAAAAAATTTTTCAAATTGATTGTATGTGTTGTACACCAGGTTTATTAGAAACAATTTTAAATACAGTTGTAGAACCAATTTGTAAACTCTAATTTAATAACTAAACGATATCAATAAGAAATTAATTGGACCAATACTTTGATGAGAGGAATACATTTGAAAACTTGAAACTTGAAACTTTGGCAGACTTCTTATAAGACAAATTTGTTTGTTACTTTACTTAAAAATAAAATGTTGCCTATTTTGTATGATTTATTTTTATTGTTAATATGAACAGTTTTCAAATAACGAAGAATAAAATTCGAATATATAAAATAGAGAAATAAATCAATAAAGAACACAAACAACAAATAGTTAGGTTTATACAAAACCTGTTAAATCGAACCTGTTAATTAATTGAACGTGAAAACGAAATATGTTAAAAACTATTTTGAATTTTCTGGAGGTTTGCGGTATCTAGCCTCAATTTTAATTGATATATTATTAACGTTTTTACTTGAAAAAAAAATTATTCACTTAACAAAACAATAAATTTTTGCTTAAAATAATAACGTAGTATTAAGGTACGTGGAAATGTTTTTATTTTTTGTTGGCAAAACGCAATAAAGTAAAGAAAAAATCTTACAAATTTAAATTGTAATCATGTGCATATTACTTGCGGACGTTTAACTATAAGTCCTTGCTAAAATATAAACAATACACATTGTGTTAATTTATTTTTAATGATTTTTATAACTGCTCAAAAGAGAAAACTTTATTGAGACCTAAAAATTAAAATTACTTACGTGTAATACACAACAAATTAAGAATAGTTATAATGGTGCTACTACCGATGATAGGCTACTGGTGTATTTGTAATTAATTTTTTTAAATAATAAAACCACATTTGAGGAATTTTTAAACAAATATAATCTGAAATGGAAATGCCTTAATATATAAAAGGAGAACAGTTTTGCCATTCACAACTACAATTTATCGGGATAACTGCGAAGCACGTTTTCCCTTTCAAATATATTGCCTCCAACTAAGACATTTGGATTGACGTGAACCCCTTGCCATAACGTAACAATACTGTTTAGGTTAATGAGACGTACTCACTATTGTATTAACTCAACGTGTTATTTATTCTCGAATAAGAATAAAAATTAAATTTGTCACCTGTTTGACAGCTACAGTGTCTGCATCTTAAGCAAGTGCAGCCAACATGCAACCAAAAGAACCTGACTGTCTGCTCCTACCACGTATTATAGGTTGAGTGTTCCACTTTCTACTTGTTTTTATGCGTTTCGTTTTCACAACCTCCTTGTAAATTTATTTTTATTATTAACGACAAGTGTTTACTGTCCTTTACATACAAGCTGTTGATGCAAGTGTCTGTTCTCTTTGCTGATTATTTATTATTTTAAGGGCACGACATATTTAAAAAAAATTATGGCGCACAAATATCATTGCCAGATTAACATTTATAATAAACAAATCTGACAGTGTAGATGGGACATTTATTTTCAAGCTCATCGTATACCATAACTTCGTATAGTGGCCATACTTGATTTGTAACAAACATATAAATATACAAAGTCAACAAAACCAAATATAAAATCAGCTTTTTAAATTTTGAACCAAATAATGAATCATCGTAAAATAATGTTTATTATAACATTTTAAATTATGAATATGTGGTAAATAACACTTTATAGTTTCATCATAACTCTATAAAATATATTTGCTTTATGTGGCAATAGTGTATTTTTAACCTAAACCAATTTTTTTGATTTTAGAGTTTATATTTAGCAATGGTTTTATTAATTTGTAGAATTAAAATATACTTTTAATGTTAAATCGAAATATCTCCTAATGATATTGTAAATTTAATTATAGTAATCCAATTACTACTAAACTTCAGACTAAAACCCAAAAAACTCCTAAAAGCGAGAACTCAGTTTTTGGCAGTTCAGACTTTTTAATTTTCGGTTACAATGATATTTTGGAAGCAGTCAGACAGAATATAGCTCAGCATACCGAACGACTTGTGATCCAAAACAAAAATGTCTGGCTTTACACTATTTTCAATTGCATTTTTCATACTTTAAACAATATTATTAGTTAATAATTCCAATTAGACTTAATAATGACTGTGATAAACAACACAAAAATAAGTTTAGACATACTAATAAGTACAACTTATACATGTTTGTGAATGTTAACACATAGTTGTTTACATATTTAAATTACTTTTTTATGCCTATTTATAAAAGGATTTATATATTTGAAGTTGATATAGTATTTCATAAAACACTATGAAATCCAAATATATACAAAATTATTTTAAAAATTTATAGAGTTACACGTCTTAAAAGGAAAAAAGGCCGTATTAAAAGAAAACAAGAGAAGGATTTTTAATTTGTATATCTTTCCGCCACGGTAAATTTTAGTTTAAATTATTTTAAATGGCAAGGTGTAAAGTATAATGACTCGCATGTATTTCATGTATTTCAAACTACGAAACTTAAAATATTTAACTACGAAATTTGAGAGATAACATTTATATTTTATGATCTATTGTTTGAAAGGACTTTATTTAAGAATACCAAAACTTAAAAAATATTTTTATATTTTAGCCTACTGTATGGGCTTAAAAGGAAATTGACACTTATGATCATTGACATGCGAATATTGATCACATTCGCCATTTTTGTGAAAGCAATAGTATTTTAAATCAAGCAATGTAGAGGTTATATTATCAACATCAGAAAAGGTTTTTACAGTTGAACGCTATTTCAACTCATACGGAATTGAACGTAAAAACGAGCCTATCGCAATGTTTGTTACGAAAGAAGTTCTGGAGCGTGTTCAACAACCTGCACCTTCTAACAAGATGCTCTCAGACATTCTGTCAATCTGAGGACGTCTTTTTCATGAAGTATTGCAGTCATTTATGAATGTTTAAAGCTATTGTTTAGTTTCAAAAGAAGGTACAGATTAATCAACGTTTGAAAATGCAGATAAAAGTGCAACTGTATGATACCATATTAGCAATGGTGTAAGATAGTTCCGATTCACAACTCTGATGTGAGGTATCTGGAAACGGCAACCTGAGTCGTTTTATTTACGATGACTAACATAATCAGGTATCGGTATACCAAGTAAATTGCAAAACTTAGAGACTAGAGGTTTCAGCAAGATGGGGCAAATAGCCATAAAAACAGGGAGATTTATACCATTTTCAGAAAATGTTTAATGTTCGTAACCTTCTAACTCAACTAATCTAACATTAACAGATGATTAAGTCTTGGTTATTATAAAAGAGACTGTTTCAACACAACAAACCCATTAACGATTGGGGAGCTGCGTGAAAAGAATAGACCTGATATAGCTTTTCAGACACAGATGTATGGATGGAAATCTACGCAGGCGCATCTAATGCTGTTTACAGAGTAACGGAAATCATTTAGAACATGTAAAACAACATTTAATTGTAGTTCTTTTTACAAATATTATATAGTAAATGCTTAGCTGTTTATATTTATTAAAACGTTTGTTTATAAAATTAAGGTTCAGTTTCGTTTGTTTTAGGTCATTAGTAATTTTATGTCATATAAACAATTACTTTAATTATTACAGTATTATTGTAACCTGGAGTAATATGAACAGTATCGATATAAGATGTTTTATTAAAAGTAATGTTAAGCCAGTGTATTATTTGAGTTTAAACTACATTTATGAAATAGATTAAACTTATCGCTGTCATTTTTAATATCAAGATTATCATTTATAGTTAAGAATATTGAAGTAACTTTATAACATTATTATATTTTTCTGCACAGTATGGAGTTTAAACACAACTACTGATAAATTTTTATGTTTTAATTCTTAAATTTATTTCATTTATTTTAAAAATTAACGACTTTTGTATGTTTAAGTGAGTATGCAAATTACATTAACTTGGAAAATGAAAATAAAAACAAATGGTAATGTCAGAAGAAATATTCTTTAAACGTTTAAATTTAATGATTTTAAAAGTTGCAATATGCATTTAATATATTATATGTTTCAATAAGATGCAACTTGTTTGCCGACTCCACACGAAATATAAAAGTATTTCTGCTGTAGAAACAAACATTGGCCTCATTTACTCCTCTTCCATTGTTTGCTCACGTAACAATCCCTTTTCTGTTATTTCAAGAATGCTTCTTGCATTTTCATGCACACAGAACGTCGATACGTGGTTTCCATAGATATCCTGAAATCAAGTTTTAGCTTTAAAATAACGCCTTACTTTTTTATAACAACTAGAAATTATTATAACATTTTTATATTTTATCTATAAAAGTATATATACTTTAAATATTATCCCATTTCCATATTTAACTTAAAACATATTATTTACGTCTTAAAGCGTGTGTATAGACTAAAGCAAAAATCTAGATACGAGGAAAAAATATTTAATATTATATATGTGTGTAACACATAAATATTATTTTACGTATGACTTTTTGTATTTTGTTGCACGAAATTTTTAGTTATTGAAACAAGTAAAGTAGTTGTCCTTTCATTTAATTGAATTATTTACACAAAAATAATAATATATTTTATTTGACCATTACGTATCTATACCATTGATAAAAGAATCTTTTTAAATAAGTAAATACAATATTTCCTAACACTTTAGCAAAAATGTTTTATGCATTGAGAAGAAATGCATCAACTTATTTTGTGAAACGTATTTACAACAAAATGATTATTTGATTTACTTGAAACTCGCTCTAATACGTGTGTTTTTGTTATTATTTATTATTATTGTATAATTCCTTTTTTTATATAGTTTACTTTGTTATTATAACTGTACTATATTTGTGGTTTTTGTTTTAGGGTGCAAATGGAATGCATATATTTTGTTAGTTATTAAATAAACGTATATTCTTTTTGATAATCAATTATTACTAAGCATATTACAAATCTATATATATATATATATATATATATATAAAGCTGAAATACCACTGCCTCACTCATCACAGTATCTCGAAAACCATACCTCCTAGAAATATGAAATTTGGTACTCATATTGCTCATAGGCCCTAGAGGTGCACTAAAAAAGGATTTTGAAATTTATTGCGTTTTTAAGGTTTGAAACAATCCATAAACCCATAACTATTGTTTGTTTTATATCTCAAAAACCCTATGGCCTAGGAACGTCGGATTAGGTACACATATTGCTCATAGGCCCTAAAAGTGCACTAAGAAAGGATTTTGAAATATTTTGCGTTTAAGGGTTGAAACAACCCCTAAAAACCATAAATATTTGTTGTTTTATATCTCAAAAACCATATGGCCTAGGAACGTCAAATTTGTTCACATATTGCTCATAGGCCCTAAAAGTGCATTAAGAAAGGATTTTGAAATATTTTGCGTTTAAGGGTTGAAACAACCCATAAAATCCATAAATATTGGTTGTTTTATATCTCAAAAACCGCATGGCATAGGAACGTTAAATTTGGATCATATTCCCCATATGCTCATATTGGTCATATTGGACATATTACTCATAGACCCCAGAGGTGCACTAAGAAAGGATTTTGAAATGTTTTGCGTTTAAGGGTTGAAACAACCCCTAAAATCATAAATATTAATTGGTATTCTTTCCCAAAAGCTAGAGATCTGAAAGTTGGCATTAATTTCACAGGAAATATTTAAATGTGTAAAGCTAATCAAATCTATACCAATTGTTATACTTTCCTTAAAGCCAAAAAGCTGAAATTTTGTATATTTATTTCTTACAAGATACACATAAAAAAAAAAAAAAATAACACCCTTTTTGTTACGTGCTGCTAAGGGTGAAAATGTGAGAACAACCCCTAAAAACAATAAGTATACATTTGTATACCTTCCTTAAAGATAGAGATCTGATAATTTGTAAATTTATTTATTACATGTTACATAGAAAAACTAAACCAGTTAAACATTTTGTCACGTTCTGCTAAGAGATGAAAATGTAGTCCAAACCCTAAAACTGTAAACAGTAATTGAATACCGGTAATAACCCCTAAAACAATAAATATTATTTTTATACTTTCCTGAAAGCTAGAAAGCTGAAATTTTGTACATTAATTTCTTACAAGATGCATATAAAATAAACCAGTTTTATATTTTGTACCGTTCTGCTAAGGGATTAAAAAGTAGTAATACCCCTAAAACTATAAATACTAATTAAATAACGTTGAGGGACGTGAAATTTGGTACACGTATGCTCATTGGCATTCGAGACGCACTAAGAAATAATTTTAAAATATTTAGCCTTTAATGGTTGAAACAACCCCTAAAAATAAATGTTGTTTGTTATACTTTCCTTAAAGCTAGAAAGCTGAAAATATGGTCATTTATTTCTTGAAAAACACATACAAAATAAACCAGTTTTACAATTTGTTACGTGCTGCTAAGGGTTGAAATGTGATAACAACCCCTGAAAACTTTAAATATTAATTGGTATTCTTTCCTTAAAGCTCCTTAGAGCTTCCTTGGAGATCTTAAATTTGTCATTTATTAATTTTAAGGAAATATTTAAAGGCGTAAAGCTGATCAAACCCATCCCGATCTATGCATGCGCATATTAAAGTCGTATCTGTTCGATTTGCAACATCCAGCTAAGGCAGTGATTTACCAGTCTGTAGAATTAGCGGTTAAAAAAGAAGACGCTCTTCACATTGAATTTTTTATTTTTAATTGATTTAAATTATTCAGCAATCATACCTTGACGGAGACGATTGACGGGCAGCCAATGAACCAAACATGTCAAACTAATTTAAAATACATGTAATAATTCACTTTCGTGAAATAAAAGATAAAAGAAAATGAGGGAGAAATATTACAATTATGTAACATAGTGATGCAAAACAATTCCCCGTAGCGAAGTACGGGTATTAGCTAGTGTACTTATAAAAATAACGAAATGACATAAATAGAATGAATTATTAAGTTATTTAAAACTAATTGTGATCAATATGTACATACAATCTTGCCAAGGCACTATTTCATACAAGTAATAGTTTCTTGTTGTTAACACATTTATTTATATTAAATTACACTGAAGCCATTTTTAAAGCAACGATTTATAAGCTGTCAATGTATCGATTAATTAGACATTTGTGATAGAAACGTTATCGATGTCTACAGCCCCTGACAACTCGACTGATTGTATCTTGATTTATGTATCGTGTCTTGATACATCTCTGATATATTGAATCGGAAATTAGAATTTGACATTGGTAAATACCTTGGCATTAGTACTGTTTGTCCATTCTCTGCATATAAATTATAAAGTCGAGTATATTTGCAGTGGTTGGCTAATTTTCAATCTCGACGCAGGCTAACCATCAGTGGGACTTGTTAAGTTTTTATTAAACTGACAACTACCGATGAGAGTATAGAGGGAAAATAATTACGTAATTATTAATAAATTATTACCTTAGATTAAAACACTGGGTTCATAAAATGTTTTTCCTAAATTTCAGACTGACATTGGAAAATTCAAAGTTAACAAATAAATTTGAGATGTACGAATTTGATTCGTCAAGGCTTCCGGTTACAGTTCCGAAAGTTGTACCAACATTATGTTAGTGGCAACAAGTCATCGACACTTTATACACTAATTATACCGAACCCAACATATAAATAATAACAATTAACTTAGCGTGAGTACATGAAAGAAGATAGTGGTTTCAAAAACATATATTTTATATAAGTGGGATTCGTTATCCTGTACACAACGTTGTTTTTGTAATAATTTGTATCTGCAGTTTTTACGTAAAAAAAGGGGTCAGTAAAACATTTTAGAACATCATTAAAACTACTTTTACAGAATTTTTAAATAGTTTGGGTTTAATTAAAGTACCAGGAGACCGAGCTAAAGCTCGATTATAAGCAGGGCTATGATTTCAATAATAAATATTGGATTATTGAGTTTTGAGCTTAGGCCTATAACATTAAATAACTAAATAAACGGTATATTCAACATTAGGCTTACCTGTAATAAAAATACAGTTTAAAGGATTAACCATAATCTCAACGCTATGCCTCAGAAATAAGTCAGGCCTAAATTAAAGTTTAATATTTCAATATCGATTTAGGCCTAGGGCCTAGTTCGCTCACGGCAATAACTATTATTGCAAATTTCCGTGAACATCGTTTAGGTTAGGCCTATAACATTAAACAACTAAATAAAGGGTATGTTTATTTAGCAGAAGTATTCGTTGCCATGGTAAATATAAATAGATACAACATTAGGCTTAAAATATACAGTTTAAAAGAAAGCAGATGATTATTGTAATGGCATTGAAAACATTTGCATCAGCTGTGCTTTGTATTGTTTAAAATGGACAAATTTCACTTTTTAATTTAATAAAAAGACGTAGAAAACGAATTTTTTCGAGACTGGTGACCATTTCCAATCGATTTCTCGTTGCCGAAAGCCCTATTTAAAATCAAAAAATGAAAAATCCTTAGACGGAGATTCCAGATCCATTTAGCAGACAAACAATTATCTCTCGCTTTAGAAGATAAGATAAAGCCCTTTTAAAACATATTTAACGTGACAGAGTTATAAAATATTTATTTCGTGTGTACTAAAATTGTTTTATTATTTTAAATTATGAATTATTGCTCTCCCGTTCCTGAGAAATTCGACTGTTAGATAAGGAATGCTGACAAATATAAGACGTAGTATTGTTGCATTACAATTTCTCTTCCTCCGTCATGTAGCGTTTACAGTGCTGAGCTGTTGAGAATCACGAGTCAAGCTCGTTTAATGGTGTGCTGTTTTCTGCTGAGGTTACTTGGTTCCTTTGGTACATAAGACTTTCTTCTAAGTTATTTGTTCTTCCAGACACTCAACAACTTTGTTATTTGTTCGTTGTATTTTTAACTCTCCTTTAACCGGCATATTTATTATTTTTTTATTTATTTTTTTTTTTGCTAATTGAAGGTTATGTGTTGATTTGATTTAGGTTAAAATGTTGCCGCTTTCTTTCCACTTCTACCACATCCGTCGTTACAAGGTGTGCTACCTTGCATTACTATGGTAACAGTTACGTCTTGCTGTATTCCTTTTTATTTCCACGGTGTTGGTGAAAACAAATTATGGTCCGTACTTTCAAATACATGAAGCGCTGATTTGAGTAAATAAATACCTATAAACTTACCACTTTAAGTTATTTAAAATGTGGAAGATTTGTATAACATTTACCATAAGCTCGGTTTCACAGGATGATAAAGGCGAATAGAATTTTAAATCCAACTTTGGAACATAGAGTTCAGATCCCGAATGGAGACTGTCTTTACTTAGGAAGTCGTCGGTGGATGTGGAGATCAAGCAACTACGTATATTTTGTGTAGATCGGCTCCAAATCATTCTATCGTTGCTGTTTCATAGGATAGTCTCTCTCAAGTTGATCAGTTGTTTTAACTCTCCCAAATCAGTTGTAGGCGGTTTTCATAATGTGGTTCAAGGTTAATCATTTTCCTTCTTGCTGAAATACTTTCCTACCCTGGAAATACTTGGATAAATGTATTTTCTCTAGATGCATATTTTGTATGCTTGAAAGCACGATATTCTCGACATACCATTGATAGAATTGAAGATACATTAGGTAATAAGTATAAAAACATGTACTTAAAGATAAACATACCATTACAATATCTACACAATGATCTTTTTGTACAATAAATTAAAAAGAAATCTAAAATATATCAACGCATAGAAATCTAAATGTACCTTAAATATAGTCGATACAGAACAGTTTCTTGTATAGTTTCATAGACTATCCCTTGCGTTCAATTTACTTTAAACAAGATTAATTATAGTAATAACATCATGTCAATTGCCTCTGACATCGTTAGACTTAAATATACCTTTGCTGTGTAAATTTGACACCAACGTTGAAACATAATTACACCACTCTAGTTGCTTGCAACTGTAACTTTAACTACCGAGTACACCATTGCTGGAGACAATTATTGTACTTTGAAGTTGTTCAGCTTTACTGTCTCGCTATTCAAATTACTTTCAATGTGAAAACTACATTAGGTTTTTAATTATTGTAGAATATAGGAACTAACAAATGTACATTATTTTGTAATTTAAACACTTAGAAAGCTATAAACAGAGTGTTGAAAAATATAGAAAAATGTTTGTTCTTTGTAGAACTATGTACAAATATATACAGAAACAAAAATTATATTTTAAACATCAAAGTAAATGATTAATTTTTAAATCTACAAAAACCCATTCGATTCATTTGAGAAAGTGACTTTCAACTGTTAGCAATCAATTTCTTTCTCACTACTACTTTATTTATTTCTAAACTAAAGAATTAATATTGTCATCACACATATAAATGTATTCCTGGAATGAATGCCGTACTGGTTAAGTGGTTGCTTTGTTATATTGAGTATTAGTCCATTAAAATTAGGATTTTGGTTGAAAAAATCAAGGTAAACCTAGAAATTGGTTTATTGTATGTATTTTGCCTGTAGTAAGAAGAATCTGAGTTTGCTGCAATTTTTGTGATAAGTTTAAAATTACATCCAAGAAACATTGAAAATTTCGTATTTTTCTAGTTTATTACAAATAACTATAAACTATCCACTTTGTCGGAAAAAGTATTATAATATAACATTTAGAGCTTCCAATTTTTCATCGATTGGTTTAGCAAAACATACGAATTTGGTCAATCAGTATAACCATAACGGGTAGTCAAACAATTCCTAATTTTTCTAATTTGTTTTCCATTTGAAAAAGTTTGCGTTTCACTATCAGCCTTGCCTATCGCAAAAATGTATAAAATAATATATGTAGATAATTTAGTCAGCTTTCTAATGACTACCTAATTTTTGAAATTTGGTCAAGTGCTCTATCTAATACATAATTTTTCAAAATAAGGCAGTACGCTTTAAGTTTAATATTTAAGGAACACAAAAATAAAAAAGTAATCATTAAACCCTTAATAGGTTCAACAATGAAGTGATAGAGTTCAACAATGATAATAAATACAACATGTAATTACAAATAATGCATCCAGATGTTTGAGCCACTTCAAGAGCAGTGGAATTAATTAACGAATTACCTTGGTTAATTGTCTCTTTCCCATAATATTTTTTAGTCGATATATTTTAATATGATGGAAGATAAAAAAAATCCCCGTCAGTGTCTTATCGGGCGTTTGCCTACTTCTCGGAGTTACATGCAACAGGACTGAATAGCTCATAAAATAATTATATGCACTTTTTTCACAATTTTGCTTCATCAAATAACAATTCAATTCTAATTCAGAGTAGTATTTCACTTGTTGCAGGGTTGTTTGTGTAAAATAAATTTTACGGAAAATGGCATCAGCGCTCACAGAAATATATATATTCAATAAACATTTTAACAGTAGGCCTACAAGTGACAGACGGAGTGGCTTTACTCTTCATTTTCGTTGAAATGTTATGTTGCCGAAGTTGCAAACAAACGCATTTAAGGTTCCTATTTCATTTAGCGAGGTGACAATTTATTACTTCACCACCAATCATACCACTACTTATTGACATAGGAAACTACGACTACTATAAAAAATGGGTAATGGGAGGAAAACCACTGGATTCGTTTATATACGTATCACTTTCATCTCTTGATACTCGTGGGACTCTTGCATTAACAAGTTGCTCGCTTGCTATCAATCCTATTCTAGAAAAATTGATCAATTTTGTGGTAATTGCTGTATTCCATTTAGTCAGAATCCTCTTTGTCTATGCCTCTCTGGTATACCTAAAATAGTCATCTATGACCATATCACTGACAGAACCAATCACAACGTCTAATTGTAAAGTTGCTTTTTAGAAACAAAATGTCCATACTCTGATTGTCTTAACATTGGTTTAATACTCAGCATATATTTGAGGTAGAGATGACTCGACTTAGTACAAAGTGAAAGCCATTCGCGTGGAAATACTCTAACATGTCTGGACTGGTGTTAATCTCAATGTCCACTTCTTTCGGCGTGAACAAACTTCTTGGTAATTGTAACGATATTAAAAATATTGACAAAAGTCTTGCATTAGGTCCTTTGACCTTCAGTTTAATCAATTTTGCTAACGTTTTCTTTACAATCGTATTTACTTTTGGCACATTAGTATCCCAAAAAAATCAATTGGTGGCATATTTAGAAGTTCTAGTATTTGAGCATGTTCCGTTTCTATAATATTCACCATGGAAAAAATTGTTTGACAATGTACGATGAGTCAAAATGTATCAAAGCTCTTGATTACAGTCCAGTTTTTTCAGATGATCCATTCGGTTCATCCGATGATCATTTATTCAGTTTAAGACTTTCATTTTATGATGTTCAATTCAATTTGAATGTTATTTCAAATATAGCCGTGTATTACACAGATTAAAAAATGCATTTTTTATTTGTTATTCTTGGTCCCTGCATTATTACACTTTAGTTGAGAGTCCTTGATCAGTTTAAAAAAAATAAGAAGTCATTAGAAAGCTAGTAAGATTATCTGCTAATGTTATTCGATACATTTTTGTTATAAGATTTCTATCAAAGTGCAATGTTTCAAAATGGAAAATAAAAAAAAATAAAATATTTAGGCACTATTTCTTCACATGTTTTGTATATGTAACTTGGTCTAATTCTTATGTTTTCTTAATCATGTGACGAAAAATTCGATACTCTACATTTAATATAACAATTAACTAGTATTTCTTTCTAAAAATAAAAACACAGAAAACAATTCTCACAAAAATACTTTTTGATCATTAAACGTATTTTTGTGTGAATTGTGTTGTGTGGTTTAAAAAAAATTATAATAGTAAAGCTCGACTATATTTAGAATTAGTACATATATTTCGATAAAGTCGGTAGTTTTTATAAACTAGATAAAGTCTGACAAGTCTGTGTTTTTTTAATGTATCACTTCGATGAATTTCATTACAGAAATCGGTGCAAACATAGATTATTTGTGTTAGAGGCAAAATACATAGATTAAAATAATTTCCAGATTACCTTGATTTTGTCTAACCACTGCCCTTTTTATATAATTTGACTGCCCTACATATAACTGGTTGATACATTATTGTAAGTTATGTTAACGAACTTTTCGAAGGAGATAGAACACACATAATTATGTAGTGCGTGTACATATTATCCAGGTTTTCTTCTTATTTTTTATTAAACACTACACTCATCTTGAATCAGCTTTCGGAATACATTTAATTGAATACCTATTTCAATTGGATTCAACCAAACAACATTTTCCAAGACAGCCAAAACGGCGGATGGCGTCCTTTATAGATTGTTTATGTATATATATATATATATAACACAATTGTCTGAATTGGTGAAATATTTTACGCTCTAAAACGTAACATCAGTACATTAAAGATATTTGTAATTTGTTTACCTATCAAGAAAAAATAATTTATAATAATTTTAAAATTTTAGTTTTATAAAATTGACGGAATAATTTTTAAAAAAAACATGGTTTTGAAAGTTACAGAATTATCGATTTCTCACAGACTAAGTATATTAAAAAAAACAAACAATTTATAATTATTTATTACAGTAAACAGTTACTTGGCTGCATAAAAAACAATAAATAATAAGTAAGGTTGAGGGAAACTTATAATCATAGGGCAACGCATTGCAAGAGTATACAATTTTACAAAACATTAGGTTCATAATTTCAAAAAAGTTTGATTTAGTTCTTTTAGTGTTCAAATAAAAAGTATAAAAATTAACATTAGGATACAAATATAACAGTAAATGCTATGTATATGTGCTAAATGTATGTTCAGGTTAAAAGATCTACAGTCATTATAATCTAAACACCGACTTCATGGTCCCTACATAAGCTGTATTACACATATTACAAGTCAGTTCATAAACACGACTTTTTCTTATATTATATATTTTATCTTTAACATTTTCTCTATATTGATTTTACAGATTGCTTGGTCTTTCTTTTAGTAGTTTTCTTTTCTTATACATTCTTAGCCTGCTGTTTTATTAGTACTTACCAATGAAAGTAAAAACGATTTATTAATAAAATTATTGTTGTTAAATATAATTTTTGCAAAACTTTGGAATGGCTGACTCGCCCTTCTAGGGTTTATTTTTTAATAGAACCATTTGGTTTTATTCAAATTGGTATTGGAATATGTATTATATAGTTATTTTTATATCCATATTGAAAGTCTTTAGTTTGAAAATAGTTATAAAGGTTAGTGTTTATGATATATTTTATGTTATGTTGCTCTGTCAAACTCATAAAACAAAACAATCTCTAATCAGTAATATAATGTGTTTAAGCGATGAATAGAGCCGAAAACTAAATCAAAAGGTCATACAGTATGATTTGTGATTTAGGCAGACTGCCAGTAAAATGTGACAGTACAAAGCAGATATAACTGAAATATTTATGTGTTTCGGTGTTGATAATTTGCATTAATAATACTGTTGTTTATTTAACGGAGACGATATTTGTTTAGCCAAATACTTGATATTAATAGTGTTTAAATATTAGCTAAACTGTAATTGGATTGGTAAACTGAATACTGGACCACATGATCGATATCATTCTATGTTACTGCATTTAGAGCCACGGATAAAATTTAATCAACAATGAAATAAAAAAAGTGTGACCCAATTGAGTCACAACCGCAACCGTACAATATTTCCAAGTTGAACTGTTGCTTCACAGGAATCCACTTATTAGTACCGTTTGACATGGCAACACTTCTCAGTTGTAAAAATATGTAATGCTGAGTACGATGTTTTCTGATAATTTACATTTTTCTAATCAAACTTTTTAAACATGGCAGTGTGCTCTTTAGGTAGATGGTCGTTTTTCTGTAGTAGATTTTTGCTGTCAGCCGTTTTAGTGTAGTCATTTTAAATCAAAATTACCCCATTACCTAAAAAAACTCTTATAAGCTAGGGATTTGGTACGTATGTTGCATTTACCTATTGTAATAACATAATAAAAGTCCTCGCAAAAAAAGCGTGTGATACGGCCGCAATCTTGGAAAATTTCCCCATAACTCAAAAACTATTCATCATATACAAAAAAGTGTAAACATGTTTGTCACAAGAAGAGCTACAACTTTTGTTCTTAGCAATGTTCAATAAAACTAACCGTTTAGCCATAAAATTTAATATTTGGAAAACAATTTTGATAACTACCGTGGAAGTTATAAACAAACTTTTAACAAAAATTTTTATTTTTTTATTTAAAGATTAGAATTTTCTACTATTAGTAAACTCCTACTGAATATACCCATGGTTTGTTTTACTATATTGAATTTTTTCTTTTAAGGTTTAAGTTGGAACCCATAGTGATCTATTAACATTTTGCACTCCATTTATTTGACACTTGGATAGTCCACCAAATTTAATTAAAATATGACTGTTTGAAGAAGTATTTTTGTAAATTCGCCAAAAAATTACTATAAACAGTAAACATGACAACTTATTATAATATCATTTTGTTCGGAATAAACCAGAGAATAAAAAAAATTTGTTGCTGAGAGATGAAAATAAATATTTTCATTGAGTAGGCCTATTTTTAATATAATCATTCAGAAAAATCAATCAATTATTTAGTTTTGTAATGAAATTAAAAATAAGAATCATAGAGTTTAGAGCTTTGTAAATACTTTTTACAAAAAATGGTCTTGAGGTTTAACAAAATTAGTTTATTGAGAAGGCCTATTTTGAACATATTAGGTAGATCACGTAAAAAATATGTTTTTTTTTATGAACTTGAAAGTTGTAATAAAAGTGATTAGAGTTTTGAAAATACTTTTTACAGTACCTAAATATGCCAATGGTATTTATTATAATTATTCAAAAATGAATTAACAAAAACATTTTTGTGGAATAATGGTACATAACCATCGTAACATATACTTTACAAAGTTTACATGAATAAATATTATGTTATGTTAATTGTGGGAATTTAGCAAAAAATGTATTAGATGTGGTTGTTTTTTACTTTATATGATATTAAATTAATCATTTCCACTTATTTATATTTAATTTTGTAATTCTTGTAAAATTTAATATTAATTTTCCAATATAACTGCCACACCACTTTGCGAGTGGTAAAAGGTGTTTTTTGCGAGGACTTTTATTATAGGCTATTTTTCCAGTAGGTAAATGCACCATACATACCAAATACCATGCTTGCAACATAGTGAACTCAATAGAGGTTTAGTACGGTATCCTAGCTTGGTATCGAAATGCAACGAAGGCATCAGCAGTGTAACATTTCAAAATTGAAAGTGAAAAGTAAAAAATTTCTTTATAACTTCCCTTATCGGTAATTAGTGTTTTTTTACAAACTGAAAAAATGTTTTTTTAAATATTGCATTTTATGACTAAACGGTAAATTTTATTGAAAATTGCTAAGAACAACAGTAGATATAGTAGGTTATTACAGTAGCTAAATACAACATATATATCAAATCACTAGATTATAGGAGTTCTTTTTAGGTAATTAGTCTGACATGACTAGACTATTTGGCTGAACGTCGGTTTATGCCATAAACCTTTCATAGATTACGTACAAATTAACGAATTATATTAATAATATTTTAGTTAATATAATATTTTATATCCCTATTGTTCTACAGCTTAATGATGTCAAATAAGGAAATACACGAGTAATATGCAATTTACAAAAGGCGATAAATGTGCCTACTTAAAACTGTGTAAAGTAAAGTAAAATTCTAAATGATACTTATCTCGTGAAGGCACTGGAATTATTTATATAAAAATACAACTTACTAAGTAAAATAAACAAAAATTCAAATCAAAAGAGTTAAAAGTTTTAACATGTGTAACTAGCCTTATATTTAAATAAACATAGTTAAAGTTGCATTTATATTTCAATTTTGAATATATTTAGATGTTATTACAAACAATATATTAATAATTGTAACGATATATTCAAAAATATTGTTTTTATTGGAATAATAATGAAAGAGTTACTAAAGAAGAGTCTCTAATTCCCTAAGGTTTATAAGTGTAGTTTCCTCAATACTAATTTATTGCAATATTGAACGTAACTATGACCATAGAGTATAAATTTTTCTTGTCACTTATTTAAAGAAATTAATTCATAAAAACAGAAATCCCGTGTTTATTATTTTATAAACAAATAGTTCAATACAAATTAATCACTGGTTTTTTAATAAAGTAAAATTGGCCTTGTAACGAATGCATAGTTATAAATTACAATATAAAATAAAATGCACAAACTAAATACATTTGAGTAATTAAAAAATGAATATCAATTTCAAACCCCTTCTTTACGTTGAACATACATATACTCCATTCATGTATGGATTTAGAGAAGATACAATATATGAAATTATTAGTAACTTTAATAGGTTTTTAGCCTTCAAATATATGTTTTATAAAATGTATACTGTTTCTTGAATAGAATATATAGAAACCTATACCAGGCCTACTTTGATATTAGCAACTTTATTTAGTTCTTATGGTAAATTCAAGAGTGCTAATTTCTTTTACTTGCACTAAATACCATACAATTAATAATTAATTATACAATTTTATGATAATTGATATAGTATTTTCATACATACAATATACTTGGTTAATTTAATTTCAACTTACACAAAGTACATCTACAAAATAACGGCAGATTTTTGTGGAAATATCAATGACAAATTCAGATCTGGCTGACTCGAAT
>JAGFPH010000387.1:118648-154623 GCA_018207615.1 Philaenus spumarius | reverse complement strand
TTTTTGTGGAAATATCAATGACAAATTCAGATCTGGCTGACTCGAATTTCGAAATGTTGAAATATATTCAAGAGTAATTTTAATATCTAATTATTACAATACTGTTATAGTTTCATTTTTTTACTATTATTTTTATTTAATTGTCAGATATATTGAATAAGCAACATTAGTCCATTAAACCGAACGCTAGTAATTACGCTCGACACTATGAAACTGAGTTGGAGCACTCATTTTGGCTAGCTTTAACAATCACGCCACTTTGCTCCCAATAATTAAGTGTAAATGTAAATTCTAGAAGGTATTTGGCATTACATTATAAATTAATTACGGCAATACTTTGCTACAGACGTTTTTAATTTTCAAAAATATTTTCACCAACACTAATATTATTACACGAAAGTTTCAAATTTGTATATGGTTAAGAACTTGGCCAACTTAAACAATGCACCCGGTCTATAACCAGGTCACTCATTGAGAAATAAAGTAGGCTACTATTCTTATATCCGGAACGTGATCTAGTTTTTTATTAATTTATAATTTTATGCATTTTGGGACTCATGTTCTTTCATTTGAGACATTCACTCTTTAATCTAAGCTAATTTTAAGCAAGACATGCATTGCATAAAAACTACAAGAAAACAAGATACTTATTCCGTCGCTACTGAACTGCAACCATCAATCTGTCGTATGTTTCAGTTAATTTTTGTTTTATTTTATTTAAATTTTCTTCTATTAGAGATTGAATGATTCATATGATGGGAAAGACGTCCCAAACGCTAGGACATAATAATTATAACAAGGTAAGTACTTATAAAGAAAATCATTAATATAAATGTGTTTATTTCTTCCAAACAAAGCTTTGTAAATTATGTTTTAAATGTTGTCGTGTGTTTAGTTCAGAATGCTATAGTTTGTCCGTTTTGTATTTGAGTGTTTAAAGTACTTTAACATTACTGCTTAAATTTTAATGGAATGCTAAAGTTATCCAACATACTAGCATACAATTTATATTTTAACCATTTTCTAAGTTTATGCCTGATTTTCGGACACCCGATGTACTTATTTACTCATTAGAATCGACGAACATGTTTAATACAATCAAATAATTAACTAATTAATACTAAACACATTTTAAATATATTATTTGTATCCTATAAGTATTCCTTAGGAAATATCATATAAACTCTAAAAGTAAAGGATAATAGTATTAAACTTGAATCCGAACAGATCCAGAACTTAAGAGAAAACAGCTGACAATGCAAGGTGACATATCTATACTGTCAAGTAGGGAAAGAATCGTATCCTGATCCTGGCTCTGCTGAATCGACAAAGCAAACATATTCCTGTGTGTGCATAACCTAGAATAGCTGTCCTTATCTTTTGTCGTGTAAACGTTTTAGCACGAAAAGCTTGAGGCATAGTTGTTATCACTGTTTGAATTATTTTGATAAGGCGTTAATTGAATTTTGCATATCCATAACAAATCTGTCATTACAGATTGGAGTTGCAATATCCTACATGAATTCGCTTAGAACAAAAACTTACACACATTATCAATGAAAAATTAAATTTAATAAATTGAAAACAACTCCAGTTGATCATTGTGGTCGTCTCTTTTAAATTAAAAGTTACTTTACTAGGTTTGATGCACTAACATGATCAATATTATGTTTTACTTTAGTTCAACAGAAAATGTAATACAAAACGTTCATTTAAACCTGTTGTAATATAAAATCTACAAAATGTAATTAAATTATTTTGAATCTACATTAATTTTTCTTATGATACAGCTTTACTGTTAATTACAATTTTATTACTGTCAGCGTTTTTTCCCCTATTTACCACTGACAGTAAGTACAGTAATGAGTCACTGCATTATAATTTCCAAGATTAATCAACTGACGTACTTATTAATTAATTTACTAAGTAAGTTTTACAACTATTTCCAGGTGTAAATTTAAACCAAATTACAGGTAAATACGATTTTTTTACATAGGACTAAATCTCTTCTACAAACAATTCTCGTAACAATATTTATTTAATTGATGTTTGTAAATGTTTTAAAGGTATTTTTTTATTTGTAAAATTTATTAAATTTTTTAGCATTTTCATTTTTTTCTAAATGGATAATATGGAATGAGGATAGGTATATAGAACAGACTACAGTTATGAAAACTACGCCAGGCAGAACCATGGCTGCATCAAATTGATTAAATAATTTAGCTCCTATTTTTTGTTTCATAAAACTCCTCCTAATTGTTTCATATTAAGATTTTTTGCTGAGATACTTGATTTTGTTTATTTTGAGGTCTTTTTCTTATTTGTTATTACGCTTGTACTAGCACTAGAATATCGGATCTAGTATTAAAAGTAAAATGTATTATACGAGTTATTTGTGAAATAGTATAGGTTAATTATTAACATTACATTATTAATATTAAATTATTAGTTTTATTATTAGTCTAATGAATGTATTTAAATCAATAAGATGATAATTAAGTAGTACAATTTACACACATTTTTTTTATACGAAAACTATTTATTACTAAATTATAATCTTATCTTTTTCCAAGTGTTATTTAATTCTTCTAGAATGTATAAATGCAATTGTATTATACCCACAAATGTAGGTTAAAAAAATACAAAACGTATTTAAAAAAAAAATTATTTAAGTTGAAGTTATTTTTAACAGTTAAAAAATTACTGTTAATAAAAGTTACTGTATTTAACAAAAAAGGCTTCTTATATGAATCTCAGTTCTAATAACTTAAAGAATTTATATAACTGTTTTTATAATTATAACTACCGCATTGAAATAAATACAAGCAGTTAGTTTTAAAATATAGATAATAAAATTATTATCCTCTGTGTAACCAATTCGGTCCTAATTTCGTGATTCGCTAACAGGTGTCACTTGAGTATCTCTACGGGAAGCCAGATTAAAATCAATATCGTTCAGGAGAGTAGGTTCCGTTTCTTACCGTAAGAGCGCAACTCATGTTCAAATATTGAAAGGAAATAATGCAAAATTCTTTCTAGTAGATTTTAGTTTGTAAAAGTTATTATTTACGCTTTTGCTTATTTTACTTTATTTTACAAGTTTAGGTGTTATGTTTACAGTGTATACATATGGCCAGTTTGTATGTAAAATCTTATTGATATATTTCCAATAGCATGTTGGGACTTTAAATTTATTACTCTTAAAAAATATATAAACAAAGTATAATAAATATTTTAAAAATAGGAAATAGATTTTACAGTAAACATTCATAACTTGTGTTTAATATATAATACTATCTTAAAATGTATATTTAATTTATATATTACGACTTTCTAAAGACATAAAAATGGCTTCACTGCCAAAACGAACTTCGTTCACGATAAAAATAAAAATATTGAGCACAGTAAGTAGAATTATTATACACTAGAGGGCTCCGCCCCCTGCTCGCTTCTATCGCCAACCACCGCGATGACTATCTTCGAAGAAAATGCAAACAGGTTATTTTATATAAAAATAGGCCCAACTAATACATTCTAATATGTCTTATTTATTTTAATTAGGATGTAGCACTTACTTATTTTTTTGAAATTCCTTAATTTATTAAGGGTTTATTCCCTAGCTTTAAGGAAAGTATAACAATCAAAATTTGTACTACATTTTCACCCCTTAGTAGCACGTGACAAAATGTCAACCTATGATACTTTTTTATGTATATTGTAAGAACTTAATGTACACATTTTTAGCTCAGTAACTTTAAGGAAAATATAACAATTCATTTTTATTGTTTTAGGGATTGTTGTGATTTTTACCCCTTAGCAGCAAGCGACAAAATGCTAATCTAGTTTACTTTTTCTATGTACCTTGTAATAAGTTAACAAAATTTCAGCCCTCTAGATTTAAGGAAAATAAAACAATTATTATTTATTAATTTACGGGTCGTTTTAACCCTTAAATCTAAATTAATTTTAGCCTATGTTACTCAAGGATAGTGTAGTTTGTTATTTGTAAAACTATTTTTTCAATCGGTTCAATAGTTTCAGAAATTAACCCCTACAAACAAACAAATAAACATCCAAATTTTACCTATTTTTAATATTATTAATTTATAATAACCCCCAAAGCTAAGATGGTAAATAATGTTAAATGTTCAAATCAAATTATTTAGTATATTTTATAACAGCAGTTATAACAAAGGTTAAAAGAACCAGCAAGGCTCAGGTCCACACTTTAATAAAAACATAATCTAAAAGTTAGAAATTTAAATTCATCGGTCTAGGCCTAACCTTAGATTTTTTCCCGACTAAATTTACAAATATTAAAGTAAAATAGGTTTTTATCAAAATAAATTATAACCTACGTGTAAGTTATAACCTATAATAGTGTAGCTTTTTATTAGTAGCCTAAAACTATCTTTTCAATCGGTTTAGTAATTCCAGAGATTACCCCCTACATACAAACAAACAAATGTTACCTTTTATAATATTAGTATAGATATGTACATATTTTTATATATTTTTCGTTTTCGTTGTGGGTTTATGTAATTCTCAATAAATGTTAATGAAGCAATTTAACGATATCGAATCTTAGTTAAAAAACGTCGGTAGGCTATCAACCTAGGCGGAGGCAGGGGGAGGGGTAATCTGGGCCTCTTTGATTGTGTGTTTTTGTTTAATCTCTCAAAAAGTAATAATAGTCATACATATATTGTGTTTCATAAATAAATTTCCATAATCGACTAGTTCTCAAACTACAAGTAAAGTGGTTTCACTTGTATCACCAACGGAACAAACATTAAAGATGTAGTAAGGTTTAAGACTACGTTTAAGAATAAATGTTTTAAATGTATGTAACTGTGTTATTGATATATTACTTAAATTATGAACACATTTTTAATCACCTGCATCTTTAAAAAAGCATTAGTTTAACAAAATGTACCATCCGCTTTTTAGAGATTATGTAAATCTGTAAAAACAAACTACTGTGTCGTGAATGAATGCCATGACAAAACTAAACGTACAAATGCATACACAGCCACAACTTCTGACGTGAGGCAATATGTTTTTCCCGTTCCACGCCTCAACAAGAGAAGTATTGGCTGACGATAGGCACTGAAATAAATCTACAAAATTGAGCAATACATGAAATTGGTAGCGTTTTACTCGACAGAAAACACCTACTTTTGGAAAATGTTTACACCAGATTAACACTAACTATTTTTAACTTTATTCTTTGACAAATTATTAAAACATTTTTCAAATTGAGCGCTCCATACTGTATCCGCATCTAATGCACAAAAGCAAAGTATACACTGAGTGTGACATTGCAGAATGCTGACACAACAAAATAACACAAACACTGTGTTACGTTCAGTAAAATATTCAGTATAATTAAATAGTGTGATGTTACAGTATATCTAATTTACTGACCTACACTAAGTCCTGGCTGTAATTAATTGTATGAGTTTCAACACGTTCAATCAATTCCATATAATGTATTACATTATCACAAGAGGAAAAAGAGGATCGTTGTAATATGTTTTAGCCACGTTTAGCAGTTGTACCTTAAGTATGAACTACAGTATTATTAAATAGCATACATATTATTTAGCCCTATTAAACTAAACACTGTCTATAAAAATGTTCACCCTCTGGAAGGGGGTTGGGGCAGGGAGGGGGTTAAAAGGGTGCAAAAATGTGGTTTTTGATATAGCGGGAAAACGGTGGAATATCTTGAACATACATTAATGGGAAGGTTGTAGCTTTAAAAAATAACCTTTTTTAAGACCCAATGATAGACTTTTGTACAATTTTTACGTTCAAAAGAACCTCCGGGGAGGGGGGGAATTCACTTTGGTATATTTACTCCAATGAAGTCTTCTAATATCTGAACTGCGGGTGAATAACACAATTACACTATCACTAAATGTATTTAAAGAAATGTTCACTAAACATAGAATAGCGCAACATTATGCTCACACTACAGTCTACAGGATAAGTGAGCCCGGCGTTTAGGCCTAATGACAAGCCGGATGCTTCAAGCCTAATAACGCAATGGTCATTGAAGTAAGCTAACTAGATCAAAATTACTAAGGAGGATTGAAATCTGCTCCTAATTCAGGATCAATACACATTAAAAAAAACTAATTAAACCCTCTTTTATTGTTTTTACTTAACAAATTGTTACCCTCTGGCACTCGGGTTAGGTTGTGAAATAGAAAAATTGGAAAAAAATATATTCAACTTTTGTGGAATTTTCGGAAATTGTAATTCTCTTGACCTTTATTTTGAGACTTAGGCCTACTAGCAGTTATTAACTTTTTAAAAGAAGTTTTGATATTTGGTTTTTAGCCCTTAAGGCTCTGCTCCAGTAAACGAGAAAGCAACCGGAAACGCAACCGCTTCTCACTGTATATCCCTATCTAAACAGTGCAATTTCTTGCAGCTGAACGCTTTGACATTGCCTCATTTCAAACCATTTTATAAGTCTATCTTTTGTAATTGAGTGTGGAAAAAAACACTGAATATTCTTTATAAAATTTCGGTTCCAGCTTGAAATTTGTTTTCATTATTAATTTTTTATTGTGTTAGGAAAAAAATTCAAACTTTGTACTTACAAAATATCAATTACATAACAAATCAAAAGCATTTAAAAAAATGTAAATTGCAAGACGAATGCGTATTGTGACTGTGCTTAAAATGGGACCTTGCAAACAATTTTATGATAAAAAGTAGACGAAATAAATGGTTTGAAATTTAACATTGCTCTTATGGGATAAAAATCCAAGATGACCGCCACTACAGCAGACCTTTAAATGTTATTTATTCAAATTTCAAAGACAAAATATAATAGAAAAGCTGCTTTTATGTATGATTGACTAAACGATACAAATATAAATTACTTATTTTCTGATTGTTTTAAAGTTTGTTAATAAATGTTTTGAATGCTATGCAAACAAATTCAATTATTAAATTATAAAGATTACTGTTTTAAAATTATTCATTGTTTAATTTAAAAAATAAAATTAATAATGACTTGTTGAATTAATTATGAAATAATGTTTCCCAGTAAATCGCATTATCTACGTTCCTTCTTTGTCTGGTTTGTAAGAAGGAATGAACCTGATATATATGAAGTTTAGGTTTTATTTAATACTGAAATATTTACTTCCACTTCGGTAAAGATAACTACTTTAGAACACCTAAAATGCTTTATCAGATCTAATGTCTTTGATATCTTATTTTTAGCCCGACAAAATTATATTTAAATCAATCTGTTTAATTGTTGATAGGCTACTCCTATTAATATTCCGCATTGTATCCATGTCGTCTGTGGTGCGACCAACAAAGTTAACAAAGGTACACGAGGTAATTTTTTGTTGCTATTTTAATGTATGTACATATTCATTAATGGAAATAAATAAGTTTAAATTAAATTAATTCCGTTTTAAGGATTGATTTATTGTAATTGTCTGATGAAGTACATTTTGCAAGTATAAACTTAAACATTTTATTATTTTTATATAAAATTTCAATACTTAATTAGTCTCAAATTGTGAAATTTACTAGTCATAATTTAGTAGTTCAATTAAAACAATAATAAAATTTGAGTTAAAATAATTAAATGCGAACACACTGTCTCACAAATATGTGTTTATTTACGCAAACAAATGCATTGTCAATGTTTTTTCAAAGTTTATGCATAGTTACTTTTAAAAGGTGTTACTAGCCTACATCCACTTTTCTTGAGCCATTCGGTACCGGGCGTTGAAAATTAAAGATGAACTATAGCAAACAAAGGGTTCTAATAATCTTATGGGCTGTCAAAGGCTATGGAGTATTATTATAAGTGATGTGGGTGATGATCGGGTGTCCGTAGATTATGGTAATAATGGATGTTAAGTCATCTAACAGGTGGATGCCACACTCACTGCACGATGGAGGTCGTGGCAGATGAGCCTAGTAACTTGTTTTTACATGTCTTGTAGGTAAACAGTTCAAGGAGGGCAGCCTATATCAACTATAGATTGTGGGAGTATCTGGATTTTAGTCAATTAAAAACGCATTTTTACTGTCGAGGTTTCATTATCCACCTTGTTAATTGCAGTAAATACAATTATTGTAGATCTAGTTTGATTGTAATTTTAGAGGTAGGGTATAAATAAATGTACCATTGATTAAATTCGGTTAAAATGATGCCCATTCATGTTAATGGTTTTGTTTTGTTTTATAAAATCACCTCCAATTAGAACAAACAAGAAAATATTATAACCTTAATATTTAAATACTGAACCTGATTTGTTTCATGTTGAATATGGTGAGTTGATCTTAAATGTTCCTTTCTAAACATTTTAAGAACGAATTAAATAAATATGATTGTAAATATTTTGAAAGTTGAATACTTCCACTCAAATTTCTTAAAGTAAGACAGATATCTTTGGCAATTAAAGAATGTTTTGTTTCGTAATATTTAGTTGTGTTTAACAAGGGATGATGACGGATTGTGGAAGAAGTTTTTCACTTTGTCTTGATCTATTATTCCAAGCGTATCTTTTGTAACATTTACTCTTTCGTCGTTGATTCTCAGACAATAGTCGGGAAAGAAACTTGCCTTTGTTTTAGACAATCACGAATCTTAAAGAGAACTATAAACTTTGAAAACTTCAGAACAAAAGCAAAGTATTCGGTGACAATGTGGTGTTTAAAATGAAATGATCTTGTTTTGTACAGTATTGTAAATATAAAACAAGCTAAATTCAATTGATTTATTTTGTTTAAACATTCTGTAATATAGAGGGTAATTAATGTAGGATAATTCTTAATTGACAATTCATTATTTTTTGTTATTTTTTTGAAATTTTTAACTGTTTTTTTTGTCTGTATTTTTATTATTTGTTTAACTTCCAAGCTTGACACGCTCAGGGTTTTTTTAGGAATTTTCTGTAATTATTTGGGTCAACATAGGTTAACCTAGTATCATTTAATTTATATACCCACTTTATCTATACTAATAATATAAAGATGTAAAATTTGTTTGTTTGTTTGTATGTATTGGGTAATCTCTGGAACTACTGAACCGATTGAAAAATAGTTTTGTTAATAAAAACCTACACTATCCCTGAATAACATAGGTTATACTTCATTTTGATAAAAACCTTTTTTATTTCAATATTTGTAAATTTAGCCGGAAAAAGTCTTAGGTTAGGCCTAGACTGATGAAACATCACATGTATTTTAAATTTATTACCATAGCAACCTATCGAATAAAATAACTGATAAAACAGATGTTTGCTCCAATATTTCCTTTGATGCAATAATTATTTAAATTTCTAACTTTTAGGTTAGGTTTTTATTAAAGTGTAAACCTGAACCATGCTGGTTTTTTTACCTTAATTATAACCGCTGTTATAAAATATACGAAATAATTTGATTTGAACATTTAACATTACTTACCGTATTAGTTTTGGGGTTATTATTAATAATATTATAAAGAGGTACATTTTGTGTTTTTATTTGTTTGTATGTAGGTGGTAATCTCTGTAACTACTGAACCAATTGAAAAATAGTTTTACTAATAAAAAGTTACACTATCCTTGAGTAGCATAGGATAGAATTTATTTTGATTTAAGGGTTAAAACAACCCACAAACAATACATATTAATTCTTATATACTTTCCTTGAAGCTAGAGAGCTGAAATTTTGTACATTTATTTTTTTTGTAGAAAAAGTAAACTAAATTTGCATTTTGTAGCGTGCTACTAAGTGGTGAAAATGTGATAATAACCCCTAAAACATAATTGAATGAAATCTTTGGTTGAGTTTTACATAATTGTCAAGATCTTTGAAAAAGATTGTTTTATACGGATTGAGGTATGAAAATCTCTAAATTACTGTAAAAGGTTCTTAGCTTAAAACAACATTTTATTTGAAGTGCAACCTTTTGTTTCTCTTTAGGTAGGTTTTCTACTCCAATAGGTATTTTTGAAGATTTAGTTTTCTATTAGGTTTAATTATTCCACAGCCATAGCACCTTTAGGGTTGATACTGTTTGTAAATTTACAAAATGAATCACTATTTGAACTATGACAAAATTGATTACTATATGTAATACCATTTGAACTATTACACAATTGATTAATAAATGTATTACGATTTAAACAGTACAAAATTGATTTGTAAATTTATTACCATTTGAAATATAACAAAATTGACTACTAAATGTATTACCATTTGAACTATTACAACATTTATTACTAATTGCAATACCATTTGAACTATTACAAAATTGACTAATAAATGTATTACTTTTTAAACAATTATAAAATTGATAAGTAAATGTATTACCATTTGAACAATTACAAAATTTATTACTAAAATGTATTTACCATTTGAACAATTACAAAATTGATTAGTAAATGTACCATTTGAACTATTACAAAATTGATTATTAAATATATTACCATTTGAACAACTAACAATTTGTCACTCTTTAAACAATTACAAATTTGATTAAAGTTTTAACAATTACAAAAGGGTTTGCTACTTAAAAAATTGCAAAATGGAGCAATTTTTTACCCCAAGTTCATTACCATTTGAAGTATTAAAACTCGGACTATCTTTTAAAAAGTTTAAAAAAATCCAATGCTAAAATTCTATTCTAGTAGGTTGTCTATCTCGAAAGATTATAACGACAAAATGCAAATCTAGGTTACTTTTTCTAAGTATCTTGTGAGAAATAAATGTACAAAATTTCAGCTCTCTAGCTCTTTGTTTTATGGGTTCTTTTAACCCTTAAATCAAAATTAATTCTATCCTATGTTACTCAAGGATAGTGTAGCTTTTTATCAGTGAGACTGTTTTTTTCAATCGGTTCAGTAGTTCCAGAGATTACCACCTGCATACAAACAAATAAACAAAAAAAATTACCTTTTTATAATATTATTAATAATATCCCCAAAGCTTGGATGGTAAATAATGTAAATAATAATTTTCAAATTTCATAGTGACGTAGATTAATTAAATATGTAACTAATTAAATATGGGACGCATCTAATTAAATATGTAACTTTTCAGGCTGCCTCTGGTGGAGGTTATACATATATTAACCGTGAATTATATTCTCTGTATATTGTGACTAAACCGTATTTTTAAGTAACTTACTGTACATTTTCGAGTTTTAAATATGTTACGTTAACTTATAGGAAGTAATTAAAAATAATATTAATATTATTTTTAATTACTTCGTATTAGTTATTGTAACATTCATAAAACTCGATAATGGACAGTAAATTATAAAAAATACGGTTTAGTCACAATATACAGTATTATACAGAGAATATAATTCACGGTTAATATTAAGTTTAACCTCAGCCAAAGGTAGCACGTCAAGTTACATATTTAATTAGTTACGTCCCAGGGTTATCTACGTCGCTATGAAATTTGATTAAAGTGTTTTAGTCTAAGCCCGTTGTAACGTATCTCTGCAGGATGAAAGCCCGCGTTGTGTGTATATATATTACAGTTTACTGTCAAACATGACAGCCCTGGCTATTCTATACGGCTTTATTTGTGAAAACCTTTTTTTTATTCATCTAAAAAAATATATTAATTTGTAATTTTACTAAGTGCCTAGATTATGAACTAAACAAATAACAAGTAGTGAATAGTATATTATTTGTTTACATAAAATTATTTACATTTAAACTCAATAGCTGTTGAAGTAGTAAACGCTATTGACAAAAAACTTATGGTATTAATTTTTAATTTTCATAGTCCTTTTACTTCTATTTTTTCTTGTTTTCTTATTTGAATCAAAACAACGGAATTAACAAATTTTGTAAATTAATATGTTATTTTCAAATAATTTATTAGAACGGCTTAATCATGTTTAGATTACATTGTGTTATAGAAAAAAAGTAGTTGACTTTTATCATTGTTGATGTATCATTATTGAATAAATAATATAATTGTTATTAAAATTATTATATATAAATAAATTCGTAGATAATATTTTAAGATGTAAACTATTAAAAATGATGTTTGTTAACTTTACTTTAAGATGGATAACTTGCCAAAATCAATACATGTTCCATGATAAAATATTATACAAAAATTTATAATAATAAGCTTATGACCGAAGTAGTTTCTACTTTAATTTCTTTACAATTACCAACTGGAGTATATTCTAAACAGGGAGAATTTTATAAGTTTTAGAAATTTGAGTAACCGAATTAAGCTTGCAAAAATACTTAAACACACTTTTCGTTAAAGATTTGGATTGTAGCAATAACGTAATTTACTTGTAATTAGATATAAGGTTGTTTTAATTTATAATTTGTATTGTTGTTATTTTCACATATTTTAAAAACATTTTTATTTGTGTTACTGGTTTCTTTTCTTTTAATTTAATATGAACGTTGATATTATATTTTGTATTTTCGATAGTGTTCTTTTGCTGTCTTCTTGTTTTCATTATTAACTGGATTGATATGATTTAACAGAGTTAAATAAATACTTTGTAAATAAATACTAATATTATAAATAATATTTTTAACAAGTGCTAAATACAAATTACATTATTCCTGATATAAGATATTTATATTTAAAGTAAGATCAAATATTTCCAATCATGTGTAATATTTTAAAATTGTGTAACCATTTTACGTCACTTTTCACTTCTTCTAACTCTTACAGCCATGATTTCCCTTTTTTCTCGGTAAAATGATGCACAATTTTCAACATACCTTGACATTATACATAATAACCTTAAGTGTCTTTTAGGAGCAAAAACAAAGAGCAAACGAATAAATAAATACATTCTATGTTCCTGAGTGATATATTTCGAATACGTAACCATCAAACTGTAAATAAAAGTAGTAAACGAAATTTACTTTAGTTTGCTAGTATATATTATCAAGTAAATATCAGGTTTTCTTATAATTTAAAGTAGTACTGATACTGGTGAAGTAGACTTAATTACTTCCACTTCACAAGAGTGCGTGGATCAGCAATTGCGTGTTGATATTTGACTTCCTTGAATTCTAAGTACTCTCAGTAGTTTAACTTACATTTGTCAGCTTTGTATATCTGTAATAGATTTTCCATATTCTTAATGTTCTTGTATGTGTATTTTGACCACAACATGCAAAAAAAAAATAGAGTAGGATAATAGTATCGGAACGGAATTTTACATTAAAATTCAGACGACCCGTCGCGCCGTTACAACGGTCACGGTCCGAGAAATCCGCAGGTAGTAAAAATATACTTTTTGATATTCCAGAAGTGATGCAATATTTGTATTAGATGGCATGTTAAGTTTCTCATTTAGACTAATAGTCTCACTCTATAAACTCTAGTCATTTAAAGTCTGCCAATCTGAGCCGAATTAGAAAGTAAATAAATGTTATATTAAGAATATAACTTTGAAGGCGTATAATAATTATTTTTACATGACATTTTATTATGACTGCCACTTAAAATAAGAGTCTATTATCGTGTTCTTGTCTTTAGAATCTTACGTTATATTTACTTTTCATTCCAATTTATAATAATGAATGCCTGAATTATTTATTACTTATTTTACTTACATCTGAATATCACAAAACATAGGACATACAGGCTTAGTAGGTTTTAAAATTTCAAACATATTTCACATCTCAGGGTAACCTCAAACTTATCCTCAATCATTGAAACTTATTTGAAATATTTCTTTATTCAAATTCTTTTTTCTAAGCATAACTATTGCAAATAAACCATGTATTTATATTATTGTTACAAATTGCCATTGTTACCTTACCAATGCGTAATGGTATTTCAGTTTCAATAACTACTTCCAACATAAATTACAGTTTAATCAAATGATTATAGGAAATCGTAGACTTAACAACTGACCGTGAACGCAAGGAGCGGAAACTAAACTGTTCGATATCTCTACAAGTCTAACAAACCATTGATAAAAAATACCTAAACATTCTTTTTCTATTAATATAAGTAAAACAAGTCCAGTATAAAACTGACTTGTACTAAACAAGAAATCTGTTTTTCAAAGTGCATAAATTTATAAGTAGGTGTATAACAATTTAACTCGAACATAGTTAAAGCCTTAGAAAATGTAGTTTTATTTATTTCTTCCTGAAGTGTTAATTATTAAATAAATACATTTAGCTTATAGTTCGTATAATACCACTGCTAAAGGAATGGTCCATGAATCCAAAAACAAAGTTGATATGTAAGAAATTATTACTTTTGTTTTAAGTAAAGTAGTTTTGATGATTTTTGTGTCGACTATGTGTTAGTATTGATATTTTCACTATAGTCTATTGAACGAAATCTGTTCAAATTTTAACAGTATACATCAAATAAATAAATGTAGGCAACGAGCTAAAAAAAATTGATGTGGTAAAAAAGAGTCGTTAGTATTCTGTTAATTTGTATTTAAATTAATAGTTTGGTACATTTTTGATCAACATTCTTGATTAAGTAATATACATACAACAAATCTATAAACAAACTTAAGATAAAAATTAAAATGTTTGAATAAAAGAACCTTAAGGAGAAACATAAATTATGCAATGTCTGACACATGAATGAGTTATGTCTAACCATACACATAATTTTGGAGCTAATGTTTATGTAAAAACTTACGCACAGGAATACATTATACATTGTGTTTGCATTACTAGAAATCTAAACTCGTAAACATTATCTGTGTTCGAATATTAGTACATTAAAGATATATTATTACTTAAATTAGCAGAAAATGTGTTTAGGTAAACAAATTTATTTACATAAAATAACTATTTTAAAAAACTTGAAAATTAAGTTTTTAAACATTAACTGTCACTGATTTGTTTCTTGGTATTAACTGAGTAAAAAATTACTCATTTAAGAATGGATTATATATACATTGTATATTAAATTACGCATGAATGTTATTTTATTTGTATAATTACATAACACACATGTTTGTAAACAAAGATTTATTTCCTATAAACACTACATTATTGCATGCAGTGAAAAACAAGCTTCAGTTGGCAGCGAAATGATGTGAACCCAGCGTGTTGTCTTACTACTCAATTCTACCCCTCGTTGAGTTTACAAAGAAGTACCCCTGGATGAACAGTGCACAGTGTAGCAATGTCGCCATTTTATTGCTCAGATGTACTGGTCCAGTTTGATTAATTCTACACTTTACTCCCCTTGAACCAATTACATTTGTTTCCTCTTTTCACAGATCGATAAACAATCTAATCGTTTCGCTCGTGATTTAGTATACCGTGACTTGAAATATTTCACTACTAAAGCGCACTTTGATGTTGCGTGTATCATACACGATATTCTGAATATACATTTATTCAAGTGTTGACCCTTCAACAAATGTTGAAACCTTTTTCTTTAGATTTAATATGTTAACATTAGTTTTTATTATACACTGTTCGAATAGGCTATATTCCCGGATTCGGCATTGGATGTATTCGAAATATTTGCAAGTTTATGATAATGTAATATTATATTCACTACTAAGTCATTATAAAAAAATGTGCCTAATACTTCGTAAAAGCTTAAAGTGTACCTTATAGTACAACATACACTTTATAACGCATAAACATAGGGTGTTATAAAAAGGTTGGGCTGGATATGCAAATTCAGATTCTACATGCAAAAATAAGTCGAAAATGTAGTATAACATTTTTTCGATTTCGGCTTAGTTTAGCCGTAATCCGCCATTTTGTATTTGTTTTATTGAAAGACACCTTAATTGTTAGCATTGGTTTACAACTATAATTAATGATTTAACTATGTACAGTTTAACAGCAATTTAAAAAGAAAAAATACCAAAACAGATTTTATAGTTATGGGTTTTTGAAAAGTCGTCATTAACTGAAGCGGAATCATAGTGACTGAACTTCACCATTAAAGGAGCTGCTCAATTTGTCCTCCGTTGATTGTCACGCACTGCTCCAGTCGTCGGCCCATCGACTGCCTCACCCGTTCGAAAATCCCTGTCATCCCTCTTATCCTTTGGCACCCATCTTCAACCCGCTCTCTGAGATGCTCAATGTTCTCTACAGGGGTTGAATACTAAAAGGTGTCTTTCAGTTTGTAATAAAACATAAATTAAAATTGAACAATTTGGAGTTTTTCTAGTCCCTAATTATAATGGAATTTTCCTTTGAAATTGTTAAATGGCCGCCATTTTTATATTTATTAACCAATTTTTGAAATTAAAGTATCATTCGATTTGAAATGAAAAGGGCTTCAAATTTAGTGCCTTGTAAAATTTTGTTTTAGTAGCTGGTTTTCATGGAATTTGACTTTAAAAAATTTATATGGCCGCCATTTTGAAATTTGATGAGTCTGATCAAAGATATTTTTGGAAAATGTTTATAGCTATAGAGTTAAAGTGTATACCAAGTTTCATAAAAATATCTCTACGGGCTCTTGAGTTATTAATTATTTTAAAACAAAAACAAAATGGCGGATCACGGCTAAACTAAGCCGAAATCGAAAAAATGTTATACTCTATTTTCGACTTATTTTTGCATGTAGAATCTGAATGTGCATAGCCCGCTACAAAAATAACTAAAAAATTGTTAAATTTAAAAAAATTATGGTTTTAGGCAAAATTTGGTTGTTGTAGACAATTACCAAGACATTATGTTTTTAGTTTTTTGACGATAACTCGGTTATCCTTTGACCTACTGAAACTACAAAAAAAGTATTTCGTCTGTTGTTAAAAGGGGAAAATATTTTGTATCTTGTACATTTTTTGTAAAGTTAACGGTTTTCAAGATAATCCACGTTAAAAATTTGTAACGGCCACCATTTTGAAAATTATAAAAATAAATTCTTTGTGTTTGGTACACTTGTTAATCGTAACATATAAAATGCTTATTCCAAATTTGAACTCGATATCTTATCTATTTCCAGAGTTACAGTGAGTTTTTGTAAAAAACAAAATGGCGGATTAAGGCTATACTAAGCCGAAATCGAAAAAATGTTATACTATATTTTCGACTTATTTTTTATGTAGAATCTGAAAATGCATTTCCAGCCCAACCTTTTTGTAACACCCTGTATACACTTTATACACCTAAACGCATAAAGACTAAACATGTCATGGTTATACTTTTGTACTGTTTATACGAAAAGTGGCTATACAAATACAACCTTAAATGGAAACATATTAACAACAACAACAAAATAATTAGGCATTACTGAAAAGTTATTATTAAAAAAATCATAAAACCAAAGCCTATCCTTAAAAAAAGTATACCTTTTGTTTCTTACATTAAAATACACATTTGTAGCGCTTTTTCCACTTCTATTGCTTTAAATAATAACTAACCATAAATATTTATAATACGTTCCAAGAAAATAAGTATATTAACTACATCTATATACATAGTTTACATCTATGAGAACTGAGCTGGTATTATTTTGTGTAACCTAAAACTCTAGTCAATAACTCTAAAGTTGCAACAACGGTGAGTTGGCAAAGATTTAAAATCTAAAATATTGATATTTTCTTAAATGCAAATTTTAATTTATAACTATAGAAAAAATTATAGTAATTCTGAATCATAATAATTATTTATTTAAATTTAATTTTTTTAGTTATTTGAAAATTGTTTTTAAAATTATTAGGTACAATAATTGTAATTGTAACAGGTTTTCTAAATAAATTTCGAAAACTTCTAAAAGATCTTCAACTGTGTTATTCCAAGGATTTTTCAATTTTTTTCATATAGATTGAATGAAAGCTACAGAAGAGTGAGATATATTAACGACTTTGAAAACTCAACTCATGGCTCAAACGAGAAATAAAATAATATTAAATAGTAAGATTGATTTACCAATTAAATAACAACAAAACGAAATATAATGGTAGAATTATATGTTTCCTAATCACCATATTTGTTTGTTGTATATACATTTCTTGTCTGTGCATTTGTTGTCTATTTCTAACACCCATTCGAATTTTCATCGCTTAAAGTAAAACAAAGGAGAACGAGGCTGTGACACACAGACACTATGAACCTATGAGAATTTTAATTACGAATTCTCAAATCATAAAATATTTGTTGTCAATTTAACACGATTTAAGTACTTTAATCTATTTCATAACAATGACTATTGCTAATAACGAGTAGTAAAACCGATGTATCGATTAATTATAGATGTCTGTCTTCCTAGTTGTTACTTTAGTTTCTAGAACGATACTCCATAATGAGAGGGTACACGTTTCCTTGTGACCTCTCCCTTATCTCCATAGAAACCTGTAATCCAACTCCAGTGAGCTTTAAGAATCTTATTTCCACGAATTTTAAGTATTGTTCGTTTAGAAATCGATACGAGATAACATACAATTGTGACATTGGACTACATCTATAAAACAACATATAGGTACTTTATAAAAATACTGTGTGTGGTATTCAAATAATTGCATTTTTATATAAGTTTGAGACTGAGGAAGTTGGTTCAAGATGAAACATCAACTAAATATTGCTAATTACATTTTTTGACAAATTATTTCAATGCTAAAGTTTGTTTGGCAATCATAAGGACGTTTTTCATATTATTAATACAACGCCTTATTATAAACTGAAAATTTCAAAATATTTTTGGGAAATTCTTAAAATACATATACAGTTCGATTGCAAAGTTAGTAATGACAGGAATTTAACCTGAAGGTAGTATCTCAACACATTTTACCAATTTAATGCATTACTCCCTCATGAAAAGTGCGTTAAACCATCGTGCCTAAACGAATTATCGTAGTTATTATTACTTACGCAATATTTAACCCTTTTCTTGTAAATCTCTTTCCATAAAGGTTTGAAGAAAATACGTGATCTTTACCTCGGCTTCTCTTTAATAAAATGGTGCAGCGAGGGATATCTATCTACAGGGAAATTGTCCGAAATAGAAAATGTTCAAAACATCACAAAACGTTTATTATTACATTTTTTTAATGTAATTATAGTAATACTACTTCAATTTTGTTTATCACTAAATGGCTCATATTGAGGAAAAAGTTTAAAAACAATATTATTCCTAGTCAATATATTATTTATTATAAATTATTAAATTTTAGTCTAGACTTTCAGTGGATGGGAATCTCTAAACACTAAAATAAAAAAAGGATCTTATGACCTTTCTATGGAAACGGAAATTTTGTAAACAAATCTTGACTAATCCAGCACAATGCAGTAAACATCCACGGGAATAACTCTTAAACTTAAATAATTATACAAAACACCTTGTAGTTTAATAATAGTTTCACAAGTTTAATTCATCGTAACTATTTGTTTAGGCTAATTTGAATTGTGAAATTTCTTAGACCACTCATCATATTTCTGAAAACGTTTTCTAAAAAATTGCGCCTTTTATAATTAAATTAATAGGTATTTGTATCAATATCACAATGGTTGCATTTCAGATTTATAAAAAAAATAAGATTTATGACTTTTAAAACCTGTTTATTTGTATTACAATTTTGGTACGTCGTGTAGCTAACAAAAGTCAAAACATCTGGCCCTTTCTACACAGTTTTCACAACTGATTCTTGCTTTTTCTACCCAAAGTTTTAGTTAAGTATTTATTACTTATATTTCTATTACTTTCACAATTCTATTATTTTACATATTCTGGGAATTGTGTTTACACGAATAAATTATTAAAAGTGAAACTAGACTATTTACTGCTCGTCTTTACATTTGGAGGATCCCTTTATTAGAAAATTTTTATGTTTTGCTTTTATTGTTTACTCAATCACGATCGAAATAAAACAAGTTTTAAATTAAAAATTGTTCTAAGCTCTTACGAATACACAAGAGGGATTGAAGGCCAGTAGCACTTAATTTAATGTAGCAGCTGGAAATTAAACTGTTCAAGACATCTTTAAGGGTTTATCAAACCATTAACGGCTCAGGTATCATCCGATAGCAAACTTAGTGTGTCAGAATCCCTCCCTAACATTGGATAACTCACTCCGCAGACTGTACATAATCCTAACACTGATAAATAACTTACTGTTCTAATCATTTTTTACACCAATATGAATTTAATACATTAAACATTTGATTTATTAATTGTAAAACGTGTTTTATTAATGGTATCCCTTCACGCGTCGTTTTTTCAGTACCTTGAAAGCAATTGTTAAACAAATTGGAATATATTTTTTACTAAAAAAATATTCACTTGTAAATTTAATCGTTCATTTTTTATAAATTATAAGTATTCAACAATACACACCACAATAACATTTTAACAAAAAGCAATTAACTAAAAATGTATAGCGCCATCATCAACATACAAATAATAGTTTACAAATCGAAAAATAAAAAATAAATAGTTTTTTTTTTTTTTGTAATTGAATAAGTAAGTTAATCCAGATTTTTACCTGTGTTTGTATCAACCTAAAGTCTATTTAGAAGGACTCATTTAGACTATAATCAGCAAACTTTAAAAGAAAGATAATAATGCATAACAATGTAGTGAACCACTATGCATACCTTCATACGGAAGAGTAAATTTTTCTCCTAATTAAAACACATAAAGTACATTATTTCATACGAATTGACAAAATGATTAGTTATAATAGGAGTAACTTAAACTAAGGGCTGAACTTGTACGGGCGGAAACTACTCAGGGCTTATGATTTAGCATAAATATGTAGGAAATAATTCTCGTAGATGCTGTCCTGTTAAACATTACCATTTAGTTTATATATTTGTTATTGGTAAGGACGGATTTGTGAATTCTACCTCAATTATTTTTATCAGGGTGTAGCCTAAATATTATTCAATTCTGACTAAGTAACTTATCATACTGTTTTGAAAGATCTAGAATTAATTGTTAATTTTTTTAAATTATTTTTGTGTAGTATAAAAAGGTTTACTGGTATAATAAGCTTACCGACCAGAGAATAACGTAATAAGCGATCTGGTAGTTGTTGTAAGCGGAAGTGGAAAGCCCGGGAACTGATCTCATTGAAGCAAGAAACGGAAATTAAACAGCTAAGGACTTGAGTAATGTTATTATAACTCCGGCAAGGTATCATCCCTCTAAGCCGGTTTATTTCAGTGTGATTCTGCAGCTAAATATCGGGTTTAGTTCATAATATTTTACAGATTGTATTAATTACTCACATATTAACTAAAACTAAATATTTCCACAAATCTCATAACACAAATAACTCTATTTTTATCACTTGTTAGACCTTTCCTCCGAAATGAAAATATTATCGGTAAAATGATATTAGACGGATTTGTTCAAATAAAAATTATAGATTTTGTAAAACATTTTAATCAATTACTGTGATCAATCTGTTTTAAGATATAAATCATGTACGCTGTTTGTATTTGCTTTAATGTAAATGATCTCATCTTCATAATACCCTGTGTTTTTTGTGTAATTTTTCAAACAAAACATTTAAAAATTCGTTAATTTTTATTCAACACAAAAATCATCTAATTAAATTCCAACAACACATTTTAACGTATTTTAAAACCGTACATATTGCATTATAGTGCGATCTATGTGAATAAAGTTGTAATCTGTAGGAGCTAATTCATAATTTGGATATTGTTTTAAAAACTAGTTGTTAATTAACCCCACAGGGGAGGTTACAAGAGTGAAATATTGTCAAGATGTCACCCAGTTCATAAATGGTATTAGCTTTGAATCCTTTGCTATTACAAAACTAATGAAATAGCCCAATTGAAATATTCTGCTGAAAATAGTATGAATAGATACTAAAGTTATTTACTTATTAAGTATGTTTCAATAATTAATTTGTTTTTGCCATACTGTACTGTAACGATAAAGCACACAGATGTAAAACTTTTTTTCTATCTGTTTGTACAGTAATTCTAGGTTTTAGAATGTAAATGTTAGACATGGTTTTAGATCAATTCTAAAAGACAAATTAGGTCTATATTATTTAAAGAATAATACTATATAAATAGGTCTAAATAATTGTAATTACAAGTACTAGTAGCAAGGCAACACATAATTTACTTTTTCTTTATACAAACTGCGTACCAGTCATAGAAAATTGAGATTAATTTGAAACCAGATTGTTGAATGGGTGTATGTGCAGTTGAAAAAGATAAAAATTGTTTATCATACATGAATCCCATCGGCACTTTTTGCTTTAAAACTACAAACAAAAATAACCTTAGGATAATTAAATAATATTTTAATTTATTGCATTTGAGTTAGAAATATAATTATTCAGTATACGTAAATAACGGAATAACATTTCAAAGACAATATTTTTTTAAATTTCAAATAATAACAGAAATTCCAAAATAAGTGTATAAAATAAAATTATTTACATATTAGCTTTAAATGTTAATTTTGACTATTGAAACATGGGCATTATTTGATGCATCTTTTAAATTCAGTTCAAAAAAATGATTAGTTAATTATTAAAATATTCAAAATAATGTACGAATTCTAAGCTATTCAAGAGACTATACGCCTTTATATCCATCCTCAACTATATAAAAGTTTCTGTGATGTTTTAGTGATTATGCATAGTGAAAACCTTTTAATTTGAGTGATAATTGATAAAGTTTTGGCATAATTAAGAAAGAAAATACGTAATATAATTTATCCTAACTAAAAAACTTATCAGAACCACGAAATAAACAATCATTTATCTGCAATATTCCAAAACAAACTTATATTTAAATACGATATTCAAAATATGAGGGAAAAGAATCTTCACTTATTTGTTGAGAGAATGTAATAAAAACAAACAGAAATGCGATACAACTTTAATATACGCTATGTAATAACAAAACAAACAAAGCTGCGGTTTATTTTACAACTGTAGTATATTTCATTTCCAAAACTCTGTTCACTTAGTAAATTATTAAAGTTTGTTTTCCTAGGGCGAGGGCAAAAAGATGGCATCTGTCCAACAATGAAAAGCCTATTTCGTAACGAACTGAAAGAAGAAAAAAAGAGAAAATAGTATTTTGGATCCCAGCGGAGCATTACATCATGAGGGATTGGCTGTGGTCATTTCTCAAAACCAGGCGACATTCACACAAATGGAAAGTACTTTTTGTTCATCAGACTTCTTGTAAACAACAAAGTTACACGCCCAAAGGATAAGTTGTCTCTATGGAAACAAAACACAATCGTTATTTACGTCAACGTTGTTTCATATTGCATGTTTAGTAAAAACCCACAGGGTCATAGCTTGGAGTCAATTGTCTCAAAATGTATGATTGTTTTCATGTAGGCTCTTACAATACATACTATAAGTATTAATTTGCATCACTTACCAATATTGGTTTTTAGGAGAGATCCCTGCTTGTTTTGCATGTCACCATCCGTGCTTGATTAGGTCGCAGTATTAAAAAAATTTGACGTATCCTATGTTACAGAGGATAGTTATAACCATTTTTAGAGGATAGTTTTAATTGTATATTCAGTTATATTTATTTAACAAAAACAATTTCCTATTGTTCTCATAGTACAACCTGAATATGATTTAGTTTAAAAGTGCTTTGTGTAAGTGTCATTTAGTATTATGGTCTTAAGTAGACTATGTTACCCAATCTAGTTCTTTCCTAGGTATAATCTGATTCCAATTTTAACATAGTATAAAGGCATACATGTCATTCTTAAAGGTATATGCATTAATTAAATTAGGTTATGATAAAGACAATTTATAGTGATCTTAGCAAATGATTAACATTTAATGTAATGTTACAACTTACAATCGTCTGTAGTCACTTGTATTGTAAAACTACGGCCGTTACGGCTATTCAGCCATTTCAGTGCGAGTTCAGTGCGAGATAGTGGGCCCATCGGACATGGTTTTATTAAATGTGTTTTCTTGTAATAATTTATTAAAAATGTTTGTTAAAATGGTTTTGTTAAGTATCCCATAACAACGGTGGATGTTCTCCAATAACTTGATAATGGTTCAATAGCCGAAACTGCCGTCGTTTTACAATACTACAAGTGACTATTGACAACGGAAAGTTGCAACATTATATGAATTTATAACAGTAATCGGAATGGTGACAAACAAAATAAATAATTAATATTTAGTCCAATAATTTAAGAATATTTTACAATATGAATTAATGCAGTATGTCCTTAATAAATAACTTAAGCTAATTGTTTGTATTACAAAGTCAAAAATGTGTTTAACGTCTCCCACTACATTATTATTCTGTTAAACTTTGTGGACACAGCCAGCTGTGCCATTACATTTACAACCAAATGTACACATCCCCGCTTTAGATAAGGAAATTAGCTTTTACTAAATTTTCTAAAAACTTAATTTAACGTACTACTCAAAAGTCTAAAATATCCAACGAAAACAATTTTTTTAAATAGGAAATTTTGGAGAATATTTAAAAAAATTCGATTAAAGAAATATACAAAGTTGAACACCTTATATTATCAGTAAAATTTATAAGCTTGTAGGCTAATTAGGAAGCATTTTATAATGCATTTATTTAGACCTATATTACGTTTTTAAGATTCTTATTCCCACATTGTGTCTTTGTTCAATTCATTTTGGCGCACAATAAAGTAGGTTTCATTATCAGAACGTTTTCTGAAGTGGTTTAAAGGTTTATATGTACCTGAAACATTGGTTACACATAATATTAATTCTTCATCATATCAATAAATAGTGAAAGATGTTTGTATCTATTTACTTTTAAGTGTTTTATTTAATTGCTTTAATTCCGTGCTGTCTTTTTAGTCAGCCGATTAACTGCCATGGATTTAAGTAATAATGAAATCCAATAAAAGTTACTTCCACAAAAGAGTAGAGTTCATTCGCAGAGTTGTATAAAATAACTATAATTTTATAGTGAAATTGTACTCGTATGTTACGTTATTGAGCAGCTGTCAACAATAAACCCCACTTCAGACATACAACAGCTGATTTCGAAAATCAACTGTTAGTAATGCTTTAACAAAATCTAGTCTAGATTATACTTTGGGGTTATGTTTACAACTTCAATCACAACAAACTTCTTACAATGTCTGGCTGTTGATTGTTTTTGTAAGTTATAAAACTAATGTAGGATGTAATACACTAACTTTACGTGTATGATCGGCTTTGAGGTTATAAAATGTTGAAAATGTATGTATTCTTATAATCCTTTGTGTTTACTTCTTTCTTGACAGAATAAAAAGAACTTCGGCCTACAGACATAAAACTATATTTTCAACTATCTCTATCTTAAGCTATCGGTCTGGAATATTGCTACTTTAATAATATTTGAGTCCAACGAATTTGAGCTTCTGTTAATTTACAAATCTAGGCCTAATGTCGATGAATATTTAAGTGAAATTTAAAGAGAAAAATAATACAGTTTTGCCTAAATGACTGTATTTAAAATATTAGTAGTTAAACGCATTGATTTAAGTAAGTCCCATGATCAAAATGTATGATCTTTTGCTTTGTGTCTAGAATTTATTTCCGGTCTTAGATTAAACTGTTCAATTGTACGGTCTGTACACTTACCATTTTGAAAACCCTAACGGCATATTACCATTTAGATATACTATAGTTGTTGTTTGTAGGCCTAAGAGGAAGGAAGTAAACAAAACAAGTTGTAAGCAAATATTCATTTTCAACGACTTCTAACCTCAAAACAAGTCGTGTAGCCTACATTAATTCTATATTAGGCCTACATTAAACTTAATATGTTGAAGTTCTATAAGTATTATCTCATGTGCAAGCTAATCAATGAATCTGCATGGGATTTTTTGGGGATCTTACTAGTAGATACATAAAAAGTAACTATTTTAACTTTTATTAAAACCAGTATTGGTTTACAAATACGAAACGTAATATGAAAATTATAAATGTAAAAGTTATTTTTCCATAGTTTAACATATTTACCTGGACTTTCTAACTAAATTTACATTGTAAAACTTATATTGTTGCAGTATATGGGGTCCATACCAATCGCGGGTCCCGATCAAGCGAGCCGAGCGGAGTTTGTTAGAGCCCAACTTGAAAGATTAAGGGTAAGTATTTTTTAAACTATTTCTACTCAATAAATAATTTATTTATTTAGAACACCCTGAAATCGTAGATTTTTTACCATTTAAATTCTTATTAATCCTTTCCGCACAGTAAAATGTGTTCATCCATTCCTACAAGAAAATTAGTTTTTAGTAAACTAATGAAATCTTAAAAAATTTAATTATCAAATACTTAATTTAAATTTTACCTCGAACCACTAGCATACTAGCATACAACTGTGGTAGATGCAATCTGAATCCTTGCTACTTGTCCTGGTATTTAATACGCTACTGAGACGCTGTGGAATTGTTTCTTGTAATAAATGGAACTCAATTTCCCTTTGTAATATCCTACAATTACATAAATAGAAGTAAACCTGTCAAACCGTGAGCTAATTTCAAGAAACCAAACTTTAGCGTACGTTTCTAGACTTTAAATGTTTAAAACAATTCGAACTGATATTTTTTACTCAACAAAGTTAAGTTTATAATTTAATAAAAAAAACTGTTGCTTCAACAAATTTCAAAAATAATTTACAATAACATTAGAACTGTTGGTACGTCTGGATGTGTGTGTTCTGTCTATGTGCATATGTGCTGCCATGTCTACAATACGGATATATCTAAGATATTTAACATAGATGCATTGGTGGGCAAGAGTGCAACTGGAAAACAGATTTTTTATTTTCGTTTTCGAATTATAAGCAAAACTCACAATTTTTAAACTTTGCATGAATGCGTGTTATACTTTGTGCTTTATTAAGAACATTTTTGTAAACATAGAAAGTCATAGCTATTGAGTACGTTTTGGTCGTTTGACATCGCTGAGAAAATGATAAATGAATTATTTTAATTAAATTCTGCAAAATTTCGTTAAACTGCAGATTAAGAATATCCAACTGCAGTTATCTACAGAATAATGTAAAAACACATGAGAACAAACCTTTCTTTAATGCTACATGTACAAAATAAAATGTTTTATATGTGTGTATAAAAGAGACATATAAAATAATAAGTAATTTATAACTAACAGAAATATTAAAGAAGAATAACATTTATTATGTTTATAAATAATTATAAAAAAGATTTAAGTGTATAATATTAAAGAGCAAGAAAATATAATCCCATTCTAACTTTTAAATACACACAAAGACTTTCAAAAATTTACCAGAAAACCACCCGAATGTCTGAATCAACCTAAAAAGGTTTAAAAATCAACAATTAAAAGCCTTGTTTGGCTGAACAAGAAATATGTTGCTTTTAGTACTTGTGAGCAAATAGTTCATACACTCAGAGTTTTTGCATTCTACCATATAGAATATCTGAATGGAAGCAATTTAGTTAACAATATTCTATCTAAGGAATTAACAATATCCTATCAGTTAGGTGAAATTATTTACATGGTGTCCTTAGTATATGTTTAACATTGTTATTTATTGAAAAATAAAGTGATAAACAATGTGGAAGGTGTTATATTATAATTGGTGATTTATTATGAGAAGAATGATTATATCAATAATCAAATACTTTTCAAAACATGTCGAAGTTCTTTTACTAAATTTGTGAATATATTAATTATTTAAAATGCAGATGTAGTTTGAAATATATTACTGAGTGTTCATAAAGTCCCTTTATCACCCTTTATTATTTTTGTTATTGAAAATAAGTTAACCGAACTTTGTATTCATCTTGTGTTGCATAACAGGACAAATTTTTTGACATATCTGAACCTTTATGATTTTGGGGGCTTAGGGGTGATGATATTGTTATCATAACATCAAAGCAGGTAATTTATTTGTTAATGTTAGGAATAAGTAGGTTGTATGTTATTCTCCAGAACTTTGATTGCCCATAACTTTGAAACGAAGTAAGATATTAAGGTCTACTTTGCGCCATTGTGTTTCTCTTTTAATAAGCTTTTCAATAGTTTTTTATATAAGCTTCCAATGACCGTGAACCATGGCCAACCTTAACCATAACCTACCTTTATATTTGAAATTGTTAACCCCCCTTACCCCCTACTACCCCCAAAATCATAGAGGGTCAGGTAAGTCAACAAATTTGTCCTGTTATGCAACAAACTATATATACAAAGTTTTGCCAACTTATTTTCAATAACAAAAATAATACAGGGGGTTAAAGGGACTTTATGAACAGTCTGTATATATGAACAAAGTAGTTTGAATTTATTATCGGTAGAACTAAGGTAAAAGCAAAGTTCGATGTTAGTTTCAGGTTTTTGTTTTATATCACCATTTTATGACGTACAGCCTTGTTAAAACATACGTATATAAAGTAATTACAGAGTTGGCAATAACACTTATGAGCCAGATTAATTACCGAGGTCTTAAAATGGAAGGAAATACATTAGCAAAAGACGTGATATCAAGATTAACTGTTCTACACTTAAAATGTCAAGATGGAGACGTTATTGTAATATTAACATAGTATTTATTAGTAATACTGTGTGATAATCTTTGAGAAAGGAACACGCTAATCATTGAATACAGAATATATAAATACCTGTGCAACCAAATTTGAAGTCTGTCGATTTTACGGCAAGAATAATTCTTTAAAATGCTGTATCTAGACCATTTGTATAGTACATGTTTGATATTAGTTGGTAATAGGACTAGTTAAGTCGGATTTCGGTTTTAAATTTGACAGACGGTCACAGTTTTTACCCTCTCATTCAAACCTAAATATATTATTATAATCTATTACAATAGGCTTAATTATATCTTCTATTAACTACATAACTAAGTCAAGCCAATCCTAGTATTTGTTGACGCTTTTCGTGAATACTATATCTTTTAGAAGATATCAATCTTGTAGAACTATAGTTAAATGCTTCAATGAATATAATTAGAATGCAACGCTAGGGTTGTAGTCCATGAGATATGTACATTGTACCGGGAAAAATTCCGAAGTTAATGGAACTTTTACAGGTTGTTCGGGGGTGCTGTGGGATGACTGTCAAGTTTTCCAACTCGAGGACCCTGTGCTAATTTTGGGAGGGGGGCCGAAAAACTTCAAAATTTTCGGATTTTTGTCGGCTTTTCGCCTATAACTTCTAAACTAAGTTGTTTTCAACCAAATCTTTTATTTTAAAAGTTTTAGAGCAGTAAATTTTCTACAATTTTGTATCCTTAAACTTCTTCCTAAACCTAATATTAACCGAAATACAGCCGATCAAAGTTAGAGAGATTTTCTCAAAATGGCAAAAATTGGCTAAAACCTTCGTTTTTTCCCCTCTAACTATCAATTACCATCAGTTCTAAGATAATTATGGTAATCACTCGTCAATATCGACATGCTGGAACACGGGGGTGGGGGGGGGGTCCGCTGTCTAAGTGCCTCTTTTTGTGAAGTGTAGTTATTTCAATGTTATCGTGGCAGGTTATCACAATACTACTATAATTACTGCCAACCCATAATTTTGAACGTCAATAAACATAGATCAGGTTGTTGAAATCAATAAATAATAATTATTTATTAAAGAATTAATTAAAGAATACAATTGATATAAAAATAATGGTAGTATGTAAAATAATACAAGTATATACAATTTATGTGTAAAAACTTCATGAGGCCCACCAACAATTTGGAGTGCTTGGAGGCTGCTGCAACATCCTCGAAATCGTCGTCGTCGTATTCATTTTAAAAGTTATCGGGGTCTATGAATCACTAAATTAACATTGGTGGCTTTGTTACAAGATTGAATAATAATGAGGAGGGGGGGGGGTTAAGAATGAAAAATGTACTTCTTCAAGATGACGAGAATAATAATATCCACCTTGTTTGGTAATTTACCATCCCTAAGCAGATGGCAACTTCTCGTAGACCCCTTGGCTTCTCATCCACGTCTGGACTTGTTGGTAAGTCCTGAATGAATGGTAGGCCTACTTAGCGGCATCTCTGGTTGGTTTCAATCTGGCAAGTTGGCAGCTCGGCTTTGCCACGACAGTGGTGAAAATGCGGTATCTCAGGTCATCGAGATTGTCACGTCCAATTTTCCCTCCATACAGTTTCACCAAGAACTTCTCCAACGTCAGCAATTTGAGTTGGAGCTGTCTCGGGGTTTTTGAAAATCTGCAACATCTCGGAGAGGCCGGGGTTCTTCTAACACGTCTGTATCACCTTCTTCTTCGAAATTCCAAAGGGTGCTGAAGTGGTGTTGCAGCAGTGTTTCCTGTTGCCCGTGTTTGAAAGAGTGGGAAAAATAAAGGACGGTTGGGGTGTTACCCTTCCCACTCTTTTGGAAGTAGCCGTTTTTCTTTGAAAACCTTAAAGCATTCAGCAGCACCAGAAGATCAATGTCCTCCCCTGTAATGACAACACTGTCGTAATCCTCGGCAACTGAGACACCAGTCTGTACGATCAGCACATCAGCGTCTTCTACTGCCTGCTTGACTTGGATCACTTTGGCTTCCAGTCCACCCTTTAGCATCGTTATGAAATTCATCTTGTTTGTGTCGTTGGAGGGACATTTTTTCCTGCGCTATGGTGCTGAATACTGTTGTCTTGGAGAACACAAACTTAGTAGAAGAGTTCAGCAAGGAACGCCGATAACGTTCTACTGCCTTGGTGCTTTGGTAGCTTATCCCACTAGGATAACATCAAAAACCACTATGGCATTGCTCCTAAAGTGCCTTTTGATGTAGTTTTGGCAGACTTCCTGGAATGTTGCTTCGCTTGACTTCGTCCATTTTTTTTTTTTTTTTTTTTTTTGGTTTAACGTCCTGCTGTTTTGCACTTAAGGCTAATGAAGACGGGACTTATAGTTTTACGTGGAATCCGAACAACCACCCTATGTAGCAGGAACCCTCCATCAATGACATTGCATTTTTTGCGGGTGTAGTTTCCAGTCACCTGTCCTTCCAGCTCTGATGAAGTTCTTCATAAGAGTGCACATACGGAAATATTGAATCGAAAGTGCAGCAGTTGGTACTCAATAGTCTTCAGAAGATTGAACAGCTTTTTGTCACACTTTTTAGTGAAGGGTCCTCTGCATCTATTCTCGAATTGTAAGAAGCATAAATAACGGTGTCCAGCGTAAACAACTCTCCTTCTTCCAACCCGCAACAGAAATTGTAAATACAAAAATTTTAGTTTAAAACATTACCTTTCCAATGGTATTTGTTTTTTTTTTTTTTTTAAGATTGTAAGATTTTTAGTTGTTGAAATAATCTATACAATCACGCGTTACAAATGTATTGTCGCGGCATGGAATGCCTGCACTATAGTGTAATCTGCTGGTTGTAGGGTTAAAGAGGTCTGCACCACTCAGAGTACCCCCCCCCCCCCCCCCTCCCGCGTGTTCCAACATGTCAATATTTATGAGTGATTACCATAATTACCGTAGAACCGATGGTAATTAATAGTTAGAAGGCCAAAAACGAAGGTCGTTTTGGCAAAAAATGGCCAATTTTTGCCATTTTGAGAAAATCTCTCTAATTTTTATCGGCTGTATCTCGGTTAATATTAGGTTTAGGAAGAAGTTTAAGGATACAAAATTGTAGAACATTTACTCCTCTATAACTTTGAAAATAAATGATTTGGTCGAAATCCGCTTAGTTTAGAAGTTATAAGCGAAAAACCGACAAAAGTCCGAACATTTTTAACTTTTTCGCCCCCCCCCCCCACAAAATTAGCACAGGGTCCTCGAGTTGGAAAACTTGACAGAGTCATCCCACAGCACCCCCAAATAACCTTTAAAAGTTCCATTAACTTCAGAATTTTTTCCAGCAGACCCACTATTTTTGCTCTGTCTACTGGATTATTGGCACAAGATTGTATTAAAGTTAAGAATGCAATGTGTATTTTTTTAATTTTATTACTTTATATTATACATGTCTTAGAAACGTTTTTATTTTCACTAAATTTTTAAAATCCTTTACAAGGAATAATGTACTGTAAAGGTTACGACGTTACGACATTAAATTTACTTGTCACATTATTTATTCAATCACTGTAATATTGATTCAACGACTTATGGATGTAAAGTTAGGTATGTTTAAACTTAGGTATATAAAGGAGGTAACTTTTTGCCTTGATATAAAAATGAAGAAATAACGTAATTACTTATTTCTTCACTAGACAAACTTAAAACAAATACAACAATAACTATATTGTACAGTTATTTTATTCCTCCTTCTTACTGGCTATTAAGCAACAGGCAGGTGTATTACTTCCCTTAACCGACAGTAATAGATTTCTGTTTTTAAGAATAGACGCTTACTAGGGGATAACATCCCCAATAAATAGATTTTGGTGTATTGCAGGTGTGTTAGACAGACAATCAATTCGGGAGGAGGGGAGGTAATTTCCTGAAAGTAATAATATTCCAGTCTTTTGTGAAATAAATACAAAAAATATTACTAGGGATTAAAAATACAGTAGGCAGTGTTTAATAACCAACTACATTTTGTTTAAATATACACGTTATATGGCGAGGGTTGAAGATACTTTTAAATGAAAGAGGTAGTTTTTATTGGGACAAAAATGTGCATCCTATTTATATTATAACTGATTAAACTAATATTGTTTAACATAAAAATTCACAAGAAAAATAAAATTCCCTGCTGTAGAAAACAAACTATCAATATTAACAAAATGCGGAAACAAATACACACACAAATAATTAGTAATCAATACAAAACCTATTTTATTGTCACTGCATCTCAATTCATATTTAAATTTTAAACCTAAAATAACTTACTACCAAAGAACTGTTTTCATTAGATAGACTTTTCTGTAATTCAGTTAAATATGTTTATTCTCAATAGTCAATGATCACTTTTGTTGAATAATATAAACAGTCAAATAGTTTAAATAACTTCTTTCTTTTCTGGTATAGATTGAAGTAATTTATTTATAAAGTAAACAAACCCTCGTCTAAACATATCTTTATTTATTTCGTATTTTTCTCATTATTGTCTGTTCTTTGACATTTACAATATTATGGAAATAAGTCCTGTATTTTTGTTGTTGGGTTTGCTATATTTACAGAAATATTTGGGTAATGACAGAAAATATTTCCAAAACTGTTTAACTCTGTTCTAAAGTTTCAAATGTATAACCGAGCAATTAAATAAACTAACCATTTTTAAACTTGAACAATACATACCTCCTTGTCTTAGGTCATCAATATAAGTTTAAAAAAAGGTAATTCATTTCCCATTTAAAAGCTTTTCTCCAAAATATCGATACACAGTTTAACAGTACTGAAATGGAAACTTGAGTGGTTTAGTTGAAAACACGAGCTTGGTTTTGATTTAGTTTCGCAAAGTAATAGCTCTTGGGTCCAGCCAATTACTTGCTTCCGATATAAAAGATAAATCATTTCCAGCTGTGTCCGCATTGTACGTACTAACTCGATTACACAGCTAAATAAAAACACTTTATTCCATTACCTTACATAAAATAAAATACTTGTTTCCATAACCTCAACATTGTTATTTCAAATTTAGCTCAGTATTTAAGATTTGCTATAAATTACCAAACTACTAAATAGGTAAAGGAAAATCAAGATAAAACAATTAATTTTAAATTTAACTTATATTTAACCCTTTTTACAAAATACTATTACTGCATTTAATTTAAAAAAATATCATGTGTAATAGATAATTATTACCAAAGGTAATTATCTCTCGCAATATTGCCTCTCCTTCTAGTAGCCATATTAGAGGCTAAGGTTTTATCAACAGTCCTTAATATCGATCGATTGAGGACTTTCGAAAGCTCAAAAACACACTTCATACATAACTAAATGAAATTATTATATATTGACACGAGCAAACGTGGTTTATATTCGGACCAAATATAACATCGCAACATGACTCATATAGCCTACTGATCAAGACAAGTCTAGGTGATATAGACAACTAGACAGATATACTTACCATGTGGCTCAGTATTGAAATTTACTTTATAATTTTGTACAAAATATCACTTTCACCTTTAATGTTAACTGATAACCGAAATGAATGTTTCATCCTTAGTCCTTTTCCCCGAAATGGATCTGTAATTTTGTGAGGTAACAGTGGAACTATTGATCTAAAAAGCTGATCATATTCAAAGATCTCTAAAGAAGGCGAATTTTCCGTTGAAACGAGTGTGATTAATAAACTATTTATGTGGGAATTTGTAATTTGTGTTTTTGTATTGTTCTTAAAAATATAACTGTAGAGCTTGATAAATTTAGCTTTTTTAAAACTTGTGGTACATGTATATTTGGTTTCATTTTAAATGTTTGAGATTGTTCAATCTCATAAATAAGTTGAAGCTAGTTTTATTATTATGGAATATTTATAATCGAAATAGGATTATTGTTGCAATAACTAAATGGACACATACATAAATTAATTATGTTTTCTTAATTTGATTTTATGTAAAAGGAATTTGTTTGAATCAAAACCATTTTATAATTAACCTCCAAAGGTACTCTATTATCAAATAAATAAATACGTAAATGATTAGCTTAGTAATTCGTTAAGCTTAATTATAAATATAAAACTAACTTATAAAAGTAAAGAGAATTTCAAATAAGATAATCTCCTATGTTCATTAAATATTTACATAAATTATTTTACGTTATTTTCATGCAAATTTCCTCCATTACAGTACAACTGAAAATGCGTTTCCTCTGGATAATGCAGCGTCATAAACTAATGAAATGGGAAGTCGTAAAGATGACTAAAGGCTGAAAGATTAATTTGTGGATGTCATTAAATGGCGGGTACTAAAGACATTAATAACAATATTAGGGGCGGTTGGGGCGTATGTTACTTAGGGTTTAGAAGGTTAAACTTAGTCAAATTTAGTGCTTCGATTTTGCACAAGAGCATAATTGAATATTTGTGTAGGTAAATTTATTAAATGTTTAAAAAACTTTTTAATTTCAGAGTTTTGACTAATATACCCATATTGTTGTTAAAAATGTCATCATAGCTTATTGTAAAATAAATGTTATCAGTTTTAGAATTATAAATAAATAAAATCATTACACAATATAATGTAATAGGTACAGAAATTCAGTTTTCTTAATTTAATAAAGTATGGATATAATGTGTTCTTTCAAAATTTAACTAGAAAGCCTTTGGAGTAAGTAACTTACAGCATAGTTAAAACTAGTTTGCAAAATTACTTATTGAGTGAAGCTGAATAAAAAGTTAAATAGACACATTGACTATTCTGGAGGAGACTTCTGAATGCTTTGCACTAACACCTCATGCACTCTCTGATCACTGAATTGAAAGAGAAATAATTTATCGCAACCTAAACCAGTGATTATAACTTAATAGAATAAAACTTGAACATAGAATCTAACGTTTATTAACTCAAACGCGTTTCAACAACAATGTTCCCATCATCAATGATGTTCGAGTTCCAATAATCGAACTTATAACAACTTAAGTAATTACTAGGTACAATAATCAAACTATAACTAAATAGTTATTATTATTTATAAATTTTTATACAGCTTATTTATTAAGTATGTGTTCTAAAATTCAAGGTTTATTCTACATAATACTTTTGGCAAGAAGATAATATCTACCTTCAAAACATCTTTAAAATATTTCACTCCAGACTATGCAAAACTTTAAAATAGATATGTACCATGTTTTCATTTCTTAAAAACACAAACACCAAAACAATATTTGTTTGAACAAAATTTTATCACAATAGGTTTTTGTTTTTATGGTAATTACAGCCAAAACAGTGATTTACAATAAAGTATTTTATGATTTTGTAACGTTTTCCAAGATGCCAAATGGACCAATTTGAATAAATTTGTTGTAGCTGGAATGTGTTTCTAGACTACATGAAACAAATAATGGTAGCATATCTGACATTCAGAAAATTAATTAAACTTACCTTATAGGAAATAAAAAGTAAATTTTCATTTTATGTGGTAAAATATTCTCATTTGGAATCAAGAAGTGCTTCCCAATGAC
>JAGFPH010000387.1:61153-118638 GCA_018207615.1 Philaenus spumarius | reverse complement strand
CGCAACTTTATTTTATTTTATATACTAGTAAGCCCCCGTGAAAAATTGCAGGATGATAATTTAGATACACATCAGAAATACATAATTTAAAAAACAAACTATTTAAAAACAACATTAAGAACTACTTATATAGGCCTACTTAACTATGCTGACGGGGATTTTTAACTCGGTAAATGTGTACAATAATAAGGATTATAAAAATGTAGGCCTATTTGCTAAGCATTTTTATTTACATATGTTGCTATACATTTAAAGAGAGATACAAATACTATCTTTTAATTACTAATCATTTAATACTGATAGGTCAAATGATTTAGAATGTATTAATATTTAAGCGAAGAAATGAATAATCGAATATGTTTATATGTTATACGAAGATGTACGAATGTTTCCGAAGCTAAAAGAATAGATATCTCTTCTTTAAATTTGTATAACAAAATATATTGATGATAAAAGGTTGTATTTAAATACAGTTTATTACCTCAAAACAAATATTATAACGTATATTATAGCATACATTAGTTATATAAATCAACTTCACAAGAAATTATAACGATTGAAGCTGTAAACATAACCACAAACTATAATCTACACTGGGTTTGTTTAAGTATTACAAATGAAGGGTAAAATCAGCTGTTATAATATATATTATTCACGTACGTACGTAGGTGAAAATCTATCAAATATTCATTGAATGCAATACTGTATTTTAATTTTGTTAATACTTACTTTTTAATAACTGTAGTATAGTTATGCCAAGTAAAATTATTTCATTATTAAAGAAAGGAATTAAAAATAACCTTAAAATATTATTATTTGTGGTAGCACTTCTTTGCGATGAATAAATAGGTAACTTGTCCTGCACCACTGTCCCCCTCTAAGGCACTTTGCCAGGAAAGCCTTACCTTCAGTTGGCATATTCCCAAACACATATCCCCAATCCTTGTGTAATGTGTAATGCACTCCTACTTTCCTTGACATACTGTAGATTAATATATACATTTACGTGACTTTCACGTTACTGAAGTCTAGCATGACATATTATATAGTAAGACTGACAAAGAACTATAATCAAAACCATGGTTAGCTTCAGACCCAAAAAGCTACCTGAAAAATCAATAAGGCTGTTCTCCTTTTGAGAATTGAGGATACGGAGGATATGATTTAAACTGATTGAAGTCAAAGAAATTTGGTGACGCGGTATCAAGTAAAATGTATAAACTAAACACAATTTAACATTGAAAACTTAATAGTAAATGTGTTTGTCTTGTGTCAAGGAAAAGCTAAAAACAAAACTGATATACGCATATGTATATAGCAAAAATCTGTTTGACGCTAAAAAACAATATGCTAATATAATATACAAAACATATAACAGTTTAAAATTTTTAACGCAGAATATCTCAAAAACGAAAGCACTTTATAATAACTTGAAGAACATTTGAGTTATCGACGTAAATCTAAAAACATTAGTTCTTGGTAATTGTGTACAACAATCTAGATTAAACTAAAACAAAAATATCGTTAGATTTTTAAAGTTTTTAATAATAAAAAAAAAATCCTTGGTTTGAATTAAATTAAATGAACTTACTAAAGAAAGTAAATAAATATACCACAAAGACGTTACGGAAGCAATTTTGAAAATATAATAAATAATGCAAATTCTTTGTTTTTTATACAAGTGTAAAAGTCACATAGAAATTGAGTGTGCTATGTATAAGAAAAAAAGTCACATAGCAATTGTCACATAGTATAAGATTTAGTATATTAAATCTGAACCCTAGCTTATATCCAAAGTTAAACAAAAATGGTGAATTGACGGTAAATTAAGCAAGAATTGCAGTATTATGGTTCATTTTCTGAAGTTTGCAAGTTATTTCTTTGTACTGTGTACACTCACTTAGTTAAAAATGCTATTTTTGTGTCATAGAATACAAAAGCTTTTGAATTACAAATTGATGTCACATAACCAATAGATGTTCCTCGTTTCTTATTGTATTCAATTAAAATAAGTGAATTACAAAACATAATTTACAAATATAAATTATTTTGTTATTTGGAAATTTATTTGCGTAGCATTTACGATTTGTACAATCACTCTACAATATATGTAAACATTTGCAGCCATAATTTCATACGACAACGAAACCAAATTAAATACCATACATTTTCTCGTAATTAATCGAAATTAGTATCTATTACACCAAGTAAATTTGTTACAACAGACAATATAGTGTTATATTCTAATCTATACAAATATTATTTAAATCAATCTGCTGAAACTGTGTACAGTCGCCGTGCTGTTTCTACTGTGTACGTGCAGGCGTTTGGCTTAATCTGTTGCTATTATTCCGAAAAACATCATCACGTAATAAAATGTAAATTTCTTGCACCTTTTCTGAGTATAGGTGGCAAATGTAAAGCATTGCTTCTTTGAAAACTACTAAAACATAAATATTGACCTTACTAGAACACATAATCTCACAAATACTCAAACTCGGATAACTAATAGTTTTATAGTTATAGTTTTGTTATTACAGCTCGTGCATCACTAAAGATGTCGACATTGTTATTAAAACGCGCTTGAATAATAAAACATTTTATATTATGTGAATCCTCTGCTAGTGGTCAAATTGTTTTTTACCAAACCACTAATATGTTTGCCAATACAAATCGAATTGAATTAAATGTGTGTACTATATTGTAAAATGTTCATAAAAACAATTTACTGTTTGATGAGATGAGATTGATCCTTATATTATATTATTTCTCAAAGATGTGTTTTTTTTTCGCTAAGTGATAGGATATCTCTCTTAATTCTTAATCAACATTAATTGTTCAAACATCATTTTATAGCTTATGTTCGACGCTATTGACGAAAAATAGATACACAGCTTAAAATGCATATTTTTGTTATAAAAATTAATGTATAATGAAAGGCCCCATCTATTAACAATCCGTTTAACAAGCAATACAGCAGTTCATTAGATTGTTTACATTGTAAGATTATATATGGAAACTGTTATTTATAACCAACGTAAATAAACAAACGTAATTAACAGAATTAAATCAACGTGTTAAATATCAAGTAAGTGTGGGCCTACTCGCAACTTGCGAAATATTCACACGGGCCAGCTAGTTTTGTCATAACATAAAAACTTTAATTAATTTAATCCTACGAAGGAACGTTTTAGTAAGTATTCCGATTATACGATGCTTTAAAAACAATATTAGTTTGGTTCACAAAACCACTAATATTTAATATACACAACACTATAACAAAAATCTACATTTCGTTTAATTTTTTCTAAATAAACTTTGCATAAACCATTTGGAAATGACTTGTGTTTATATATTGTAAATATCATGTTTTGCCAAGGGTTGTTTTGAGAAGCACACAGGTTTGTCGTCCAGTGTATTTAAACCTTTATCATGGGTATCTAATTTGTGTGTAATAGTAAATTATTCGTGTTTATATACAAGGGCAACATTATAACTAAACTATCTTAGGTACGTAAATTAATTAATTACCTTACAACTTTGAGAGCATGGAATTTGTGAGTGAAACACCCAGTTGTACCCCTAGTTTAATTTGAACTTTTTCATTTAATTTAAAAAAATCACGAGGTTTTTTATTTACAGTTTTGAAAAAAAAACATATTTCATTAGAAAATATTGTATACCTATTTATTTCTAAATTATAATTTAGTAAACTGCAAGGTATAATTATTAAAAATTGCATGTTCAAACTGATGATATTTTAATAATAATTCAATATAAGCCTATTGCTATTAATACAGTTTATTAAACCTTAGTGCACATATAAAAATATTTTATGCCTTTTCAAGGATACATATTAACAATAATAATTGTTAGAAATTATATAAACATACTATTATATAAAAATTACATAAATCTATTACAATGATAAAACCTTTTTCCTACTCATATTTTAGAATCATAAAGTATCTAGTACTAATAAACTATAATTTATTGGAGAAAGATCTTGAGTTAATGAAGACGATATTACAGCTGCCATTACTAAATGCCTGAAGCGGCTAACAAAGTTAGTCAAGCAAAAAAAATATTTAAAACATTAAACAGTAAAAACTTTGTTTACGATCTTCAACATTTACAGCCTTCTAAAATATGTATGTGAAGTTAAATAGCTGAGATTACCTCACATTAATCCTCTGAAGTAGGCAAGGGTTGATTCAACTTTAGTAGTCCATTCGTTATGACAGTGCAAATCCAGTATTAGTGTAGTGGTAGCCATAACTTGTTCCCCCTCAACAGCCCGGCTTAGGCCTAGGTGAAGGACATACTCGCCCTTTATTAGTGCATTTCTGAAACATCAAGCTGTGCGTTTCTGAAGCATCGCATATTTTCAACTTAATCAGTTGAAGGAATCTTAAAATAATAAAATAATTTAATAAAGGTAGTTAAAATAAACGGTACCAGGAACTGGCACATACTTTCTCACAAACATATTTAAATTATTAAACAGATAAAATAATAATCTACTACTGGTGACTTGTAGGGTGGGGTAGGAGAGGTGATTTTGTATTAAAGTTGTTTTCCCATAAAAATCCATAAAATAACGGAAAAGCCAACTTTTCTAAAAAACCGCTCAAACGATTTTGATTAAAATTTTACAGTTTATAGTACTTTAGGTCCCTAATAAACTATAAAATTTTAATCAAAATCGTTAAAGCCGTTTTTGAGAAAAGTTGATGGGTAAATTACCCTTAAAAATAAAAAATTCACAAAAATGAAAAAAATGCCTGGAGATACCGTGGAGTAGTACCTCCATACTAAATTTCATCAAAATCGGAAGACTGGTTTAGGCTCTAGGTCTGATAACATCCACACAGACACACAGACACACAGACACACATACAGACATCACTCCGAAAACCACTTTTTTAGGTTCAGGGTTACCCAAAACGGATATTTCCACCAAAAACTCAAACTCGAAAATTTTGACGAATACAATACTTTCTCCATATACTATGGTATAGGGGGAGAAAGTAAAAAGTGAATTTGTGTGGATATATTGAAACGTATTTACAGTAAACTAATAACGCGAAAAAATACTATTACAGGGTTATAACACTTTAAATGACAATGTGGGTTTTTACACACCTAAAGCAATAATACACTATAAACGTCTTCTTTATAAATACGAAAAAAACAAACAATTAAACGCGGCAATGTTTTCCCATGGAATTACAACTATGAGAGTGTATATTGTACAGTACGTGGAAAGTGTGGTTCTTATTAATATTAAACTAAAAATTACCATTGAAATAAGTTTACAATAACCAAAAACAAATATGAAAAGAGGCAGAGTTCCATCCCAATGTTGTGTATTATATTGAGCGGGACAATAGTGAGGTTTCGAAATCCTTGTTGGGTGTTTTTCTATATTTTATTTTATTGAAATAAATTTGAAATGTGAAAAAGTGGATATTAATATATCATTATTGCCTATAGTTAGTCAGGATTACAGTTAGTCTATACATATCTGAATTAACTTACTATTACATCTTGTTTAAGTAGCCTAATAATAAAATCATTTAAAACTAAATTAATTACAAAACCCAACAATAACGCCAGGGGAAGTACGAGATCTGTCTAAAACGTTCGGTAAATAGTATGATAAAAACATAAAAATATGAGAAATACCTTTATTGCCCTTCAAAATACTCTCCATCAGACTTAACGCACTTTCTGACAACGTTCGTATAGCGCCTAAAAACTGTTAGAAAAGTCTCCATGTAGAATCGTTTTCAGAATTGCCGTCACTTGGTTCTGATTCTCTTTGGCAAACCGTGATCCCTTTAAGGTCTTCTTAAGACGCGGGGGGGGGGGGAAATCAGCAGGGGTTAGATCTGGAGAGTACGCTACATGTACCAAAACTGTCATGCTACGCTGAATCAAAAATTGGCGTTCAATGATGGTAGTATGCGATGGTGCATTGTCGTGCAGTAACATCCAATTTCCTGTTTGGAACATTTGAGGCCTAACACGCCGGATGAGCTCCAACAAACTTGGGAATTGCTGGCATTCACCGATTTGCCAGCAGGAACGAATTCCTTATGGATGATTCCTTCTTTGTCAAAAAATGTGGTCAATATATGGTCTTCACTTTGGATTTTTCCACGCGGCTTTTTGTTTGTCGCGGGAAAGAAGGGGACCGCCATTCCATTGATTGTGTTTTCGTTTCGGTGTCGTACTGGTAACACCAAGTCTCGTCTCCTGTGACAATGGAACCCAGAAAAGACGGATACGGTCACACACATTTACACACATTTCCTACTCACAGAATCCTGCCCTTACTCTTGCACCAACATCTCATGGGTTTCTGTCGCCGTCTTACCCAATTTGAAGCAGAACTCCATGTTGTGTCGTTGTTCCATGGCTTTTTGACTCACACTACTCGGAACATTCTGTTGCAATGACTGTAAAAGTACTCCAATAGAAGCCTCGTGAAATTCCCGACAGATGGCAGGTCCAGACATGTTCATGCCCATGTATACAATGTAGACTGGTTTAACTGTTCTGCCATCTCCAGTAATAAAATTATTAGTTAAAATAATTAAAAAATAATAATATATCACGTTTTTAAAACGGGCTAAAGAGTACAAATTTCTCCAACCCCCATTACAGATTTATAAGCCATACAGATGCCTAACCCCTTACAGATTGTTTCGAATATTATTTTGTAATTGTGAATTTTTAATAGCTATGAAAATACTTGTAAGGTTATAAACGAAAAAGTGGGACGCTTGCAATAGATAATTGATTCAGCACTCCAAAAAACATATAAAATGAAAGAAATCTAAACTACCCCAAAACTTTCCAGAGGGGGTTTTCTTTTGAGCACAAATTGACTGTATTAATTGTTCAGTTTGTTTGTTGCTTTTCACCCGTGGTGTAATGGTGAAAATCTGCATCTGGAGGACGTTTTCAACAGCGAACAACCATATCAAATCAACTGTCCCAATCAAATATTCAGAACAGCTAATTTGATATGATATTTGGCCTGCCAACCATTTTTATTTATTAATACTGTATCTGTTCATTTGCACTTTCGACAGGATCGTTCGCTTGGTTACTATCACACCACGGACGCCACATCTCAACGATATTCACTTGCGAAAAGCAACAAACAAACTGAACTATGGTTTTTACCAACAAAATACCAACAACATGACTCATAGATATCGGGTTTTTCAGTATCACTCGGTAATATTTAAATAAGTTAAGCGAGAACTGTTATTTCGGTAACGGTACGTCGTAGAAGTGTGATTCAAATGTTTTTTTATTCGTCTAAGTGAGACGAAAAAAATGAGACGTCATTCGATAATGTAGGCCTAATGTATCAATTGTTTGCAAATTATAGTGTAACACAGAATTTCTTGGAATATTAGTCGATGCCGGCAGTCCCCCGGTTGACCGCTTCTAACAAAGGCATTGTTTGTTAATAGGTGATTAGGACGGTCAGTTCTACCTGAGAGGTGTCTCTCTACGTTTTGAGGCAACTATACGCATGCATGCGCTCTGTTTCAAACGTGTTGAATACTGATTCAGGTGCAGAAAAGTCTGATACCAGATTAATAATTTCGTATATTTATAAAGAAAATTTGAAGGTAGGTGTGATTGAGGACCTACTCTATGTAAAAATACTATTTTATTAAGGTTTAAAAAAGTATCCGCCATTTTGAATGTAACTTTGTTTTTTTTTAATAGGAATGTGGTCATGTGATACATCATTTCGATGTAGAATTTCAAGGGAAAACCAATGATGAAATTTTAACATCTATATCTTTAACCGATTAAAAATGGCGGAAAAAAAACAACAAAATCGTGTTTTTTTTGCCCCCATTTTGTTGTACTATTTTATTTTTTATTTTTTAATAGTAATTATTATTATTTTTTTATTCAGAATTAAATAAACTTTCAAATGATATGCCACCGACGATATTTGGTTGAACCACTCGAAATCAATTTTGAAAAAATCAAAATGGCTGTAATTCAACAATTTTAAATACTGCCAAATATCGTTGTGTGGCACATCAAAAGAAGTGCAACTAGAATTTGAAAAAAATAAAGCTGCCTCGACACCAATAAAATAATTAGGTCAACCTTTCAAGTGATATTCGGCAAACATTATTTCCACAGAAATGTTAATTTACAAGCACTTCCACTTAAAGTTTTGTGTTGACTTCCGTGCGTTGGTGCTCAACAAGTGCGTGGGAATATTTTAAAATTTACTACTCAGTTTTGTATTTTGTAAATGTTAAATTTATGGGTATTTCATCAAATAAAAAAATTATGGAGCCTAATATGTAAAACATAACGACATAGAGCGTAAAAATAATTACAAATATTGGTTATCCTACACTCTAGTTGAGGATTTTACAAAGGATTTGGTTAAACTTAAATTTGTAATCAGTATTATTCATGTTTTAATATTTAGGTTTCACTTCATAATGAAAGAAAATATACATTTTCGAAATATACATTGTGGATCATATTTTGTTAACACAAATGATTAGTATTTGTCAGAATAAATAATATTAAGTGGGAACAATCCGTCCATTCATGGTATAACGTATAGTGAATTTTTGATATATTTTAAATAGACTACAATACTACTAAAAATTAGGAAATATTATTAATTTTTTTCTTTACTATTACTTCAATCATTGAAATTGAGACTGAATCAAAGTTCTAGCTTGTTGACACATGATTCTGTACGTCAACATTTAGCGAGCGTCTACACTGAGATATTTGGTGGAGCAAATACCTTTGATATTCGTTAAAAACATACCACAGTCATATCGCATGTTTTGGATGTGACAAAAATTTGTCTGCGTCCGCACGTCTACAATAACGCAAATATATACATTTTCACCGAATTTACGACGCCTTATTTACGACAAATTCACGAAATATTAATGGTGTGGATGCGGCTTTTGAGGTACTGTATTATAGCGAAGCCTCAATTTTGTAAAAAAGTGGTATATGTTTATTATTCATGTGATATCGCCAAAGAAGATCCCTCCTGGTGTTAAATTTATTCCACAAGCTTCTATTAAATCAGTTCTTGTTAAGTTAGCAGAGATCTATGAAAACAAATCAAAGACATTGTAATTCACTCTGCTAGAAACTCAAGAATCAGTTTAATCTATAACATCTAAATTGCGTACTACATAACTCTTTTTTGTATGGCAGCTACCAGATTAATGTAATAATCTTGTCATGTAATTTAAAGATGAACTTTTATACCTAAACTATAAAAGATATGTAACTATAAAAAACAGTTGTGAGCCTTGCGATCTCCAGACAAGATAAAAAAATATTTCTTGTTTCCTATTTCTCATGTCTTTATAATATAAGAAAGTGAGATAACTTCGACCAATATCTAGAGATATCAGGGTAGCTCAGTTGGCAGAGCATCACGACGGAAACGTGAAAGTCCCGGGTTCAACTCCCGGTCTTGGTCTATGTTTTTTCACTTGTAATTTAATTAAATATCCCTTGCTGAGGAAGTGTGTAAGCGGAAAAAGTAAAAAATAAATAAATATTAAGAATAACACCACTGTAAGCTGCGAAATAATAATTGACATTGTTTTCAATATCGTATACACGAGGTATTCAATCTGTTAATTCAATAATTGCAGTAAAACCGTACAAGTGAGATAACATCGACCAATATCTGGAGATATCAGGGTAGCTCATTTGGCAGAGCATCACTACGGAAACGTGAACGTCCCGGGTTCAACTCCCGGTCTTGGTCTTTGTTTTATCACTTGTAATTTAATTCATAAACTAGTCGGCATTAAAAGGCTACTGTAAAGAAACTGAACTGTCGCACGACTTTAGCCTTTATATTTAGTCTATTCTGCCTAAATATTGTAAACCCTGCTCATTTTGTATTTTGGCTCTGTTTTTGGTTTTGCGTCATTGCTGTATACAATTAACTATGTTAAATTAGTTCAATTGCAATTAATTATATTATTTAAAAATGTGTATAACACGTTATGTGTGTGTTTTTTAAAAATTATTTTAGTATATATTATCATAATGCTTTTAAAAAATACAATAATGTAATTACACGTAATAATTGTTTCCCCAAAAATGTATACATACAAACTAGGTGCTCTGTCCCTTCCCCGCCTCGGCCTTTAACCTCAGATGGCTGCTTCGCTTCGCTCGCAGTTGGAAAATTCGCTAAAAAATCTCTTTAATCTTTGGTTTGTTTTTATAGGTGACCGAGCATAAATCAGCTGTTTTATTTGGCAGCTGACTCAAACTCATTAAACATGATCTCCATAAGATTAACATGGGAAATTTGAAGGATTGTGTGCCGGAGCTCCTTCTCGGGTGATTAGCGGCTAAACGGATGATTGGATCTTAAATCTGATGGAAAATCGTTAGTTTAAAATTAAATTTTCTACAACTTTTGTATTTAAAATTGTTTGCTATCTCTTACCGTTTTCTTACAAAACGCGATCAAAGTGGAAAAATGAAAAATCTTTCCCGTCCAAAAGGTGTTTTCAAAATTAGAAATGTTAACTTTTAGTAATTTTTCTGAAAGTTTCTCGTCGAGAGCTTTAATCCAAGTATGAGGTTGAAGGAAGTACGATTATGGGAAGCGCCTCATAGTTTATGTCAGTAAATCAGTGAACCCGTCTAAAGACGTTGGGTGGAGCCTCTCTTCTCGGATGAATAGTGGAAAATGGATGGATGAATCTGACGGAAACTCGCTTGTTTGAAATTTAATTTTTTACAACTTTTGTATTTAACATTTTTTGATATCTGTTACCGTTTTCTTACAAAACGCGCTCAAAATGAAAAAATGAAAAAACAATTTTTAAATCGAAGAAAATCTTTCCCGCCCAAAAGGTGCTTCCAAAATTTAAAAACGTTAAATTCTGGCAACTTTTCTAAAAGTTCCTCATCGAGAGCTTTAATTCAAGTATAAGGTTTAGCTCCTTCTCGGGTGAATAGCGGCTAAACGGATGATTGGATCTTAAATCTGATGGAAAATCGTTAGTTTAAAATTAAATTTTCTACAACTTTTGTATTTAACATGTTTTGCTATCTCTTACCGTTTTTTTACAAAACGCGATCAATGTGGGAAAATGAAACAATCTTTCAAGTCCAAAAGGTGCTTTCCAAATTAAAAATGTTAACTTTTAGCAATTTTTCTGAAAGTTTCTCGTCGAGAGCTTTGGTTCAAGTATGAATTAAAGGGGGTTGAATTCATAATCGGTTGAAGGGGGTCCGATTACGGGAAATGCCTCATAATTAATGTCAGTGAATCAGTGTTACCGTCTAGCTTTATATAAGTAGATATATGTATTATAATATTTGTCGAACTTTCTCTAACTCCCTTTGGCCAACAGTTATGACATAACTATATATTTATATCATGTCAAAAAATACATACATAAAACTTTCAATCTATTTATCTAATAAGTTTATAACCGCATGAACCATATGGTACTCTTATATGTTTTATTACAGCGTTAAGTTATGCAGGTGGAAGCCGGGATAATTTATTACCGCTTGGAATCCAGATTCCAGTAGCTAGGTTCGAGCGTAGCAACCAGGACTGCAGAGTGTATATAGGGTATCCCTTCCGCAGCCCTGGTAGCAACTGTGATAAAAGTTCCAATTCCAGCAACCTTGAACGATTGCACTAGCCAATAGGTTATTTTACTCTCCCATTGCGTATCAAAACGTCGGCACCATAGTGGATAACTACCACCACTTTCTATGACACTTACTTTACAACGAGCTGCTTTACAAATATGTATGTTAGAATATTTTATTTAGTTATATGAGCTTAAAAATTTTTCTGTAATGTAACACCTTTTAAATAAGTATTTAAAGCAAGATTCAGAGATTGATTTCCCTGATTCAATCTTGATTGAAAGAAAAACTGTAAAGGTATATATATTCAGCAACGGAATAGGGAAATCTTTTCACTCATTTGACTTGTAAATGAGATCAAGGAAGGTGTAATTTTCAAAGAGAAGTTGTATTTTTACTGGAGTTTCTCTTCCCTCCTATTTAGAGGATTAGTTGATTTACGGTCGTGTTTTCATTCGTGCTCAAATTAAAGCCTAAACGCAAGGAAAACTTTACAAGCTAAGCTTTAATTGGGTATTTAAAGAAATTCAAAATAAAATTTGAGCTTACAATAATAAAAAATATTTCTCCGGCTTGGTCATGTAGAAAAATACCAAAGTGTTTAAGTACTAACTAACTATAATTTTCTAGCGATGTTATTGAAATGATTTCAAATCATTGTTAAATTATAAAAAGAAGCATGAATTTAAAGTTTGTTTACAACAAATAAAGATAAATTAAATTATACATAATATATATTGTAACAAAACTAAAAATAAATCTACAGCAGCTATTTTTTCATTCATAATATACAATATCTAAAATATTACATCGCATATGTCGATCTTTTACTTCTTTATTTATTTGAATTACTGTACTAACAACAACAAATGTGTCAATTCCAGTTCCACAAGTGGTAACGAGGTCTTTGTTAATAAAATAAAACGAAACAAAACCTTATAAAAATATAAGGGATTTCTGATAATTTTACAAAACTCTTTACGTAAATCAGATTATTGGAAGTTACAATATTTTAATAGCTTCCATGAGTGCTCAAAACACGTTATGGGATTATGTAAAAAAACACTACATGAAGGAACTTATTACAACACTGCCCAACACCAATCTCCGCCATATCATTAACTGCACCTCAATCCTACTCATAACGCAATAAATAATGCACAGTTCTTGTTTATGGTGTTCTGAACGTTTTTATAAATTATTTACTGCCAATGTGGCTGCCTCATGTAATAAGATGCAACTAAATTGTAGCAATTGTAAAGTATTTATGACTTGTGTATAATCGGTCATTGAAAGAAAATATTAATAACTAGGCAAAATAATGTGCGAATATGTTTAAGGAATTTGCGTTACCAATACTAGATTTTATTATAACAGTTTAACTTGACCACATTTTGAAAAAGCGAACGTTTCTCAAAATACCATGCAGTTACAAAATTAATTTATATAGAATGAGTAGTTAGTTATTCATTTAAACCTTACATACCTACATAAGTACAGTGATATACATTTTTGCTTTTACAAACATTGTATAGAATAATGAAATACGAATATATATGCTTACTATTTACTTCTTCATGTTAGCTATACAATATGGAACACCATTAAGTATGCAAAATTTTAGTTTTGTATACCTCCCTGTGATTTACATTCACCCTTTCGTTGTTAAAACACATGGCATATATTACACAGCATTTATTCGCAATAAAGTAAGTGCTAGTATTAAAATTTTAAAACCTCCTTTAATCTAAATGTCGACCCTGTAATTCCGTTCACTGAGGGGAACACTACCCACTGTGGCTACTGGTACTAAGCTGGATTTGAGCTGTCATAATAAATGAGAACATCGTCCCTTTAACGGAACTGAATTTCGTCGGCGTAATGTGAACCAACGTAGGATGGGAGTTTACAATGTGCAAGTGTTATCAGTAAATTTACGTTTACCAATTAAACATTATCCCAGTTACTTTTATCAGAGATCGCTTCAAGCGGTGAAGCAATGCGATGACACAAATATGGTTGCTGATGGTTGCACTTGTAGAGTGCTATATTGTGGCACGTGGCCAGAACCGCTGCCCTCTTTGTTGGCGAGATCCCAAACTTTACCACACCTCAATCTCTACTATTTTTTAATAAAATGTTTAATCGATATACTCAAGATATCGGCGAAACCTGATGGCAAAATATATTTTGTTCATTTTCCATTTACTTTTAGCTAGTAAGTTGTAGTTCCAAAATATATAATAAACCGGAGTTTTCCAAATAATATTTTATGTAAAAATCCAAAAATAATAGAAAATAACTTCCTTTAAAATAAATAATATACGGTATACCAATGGCTTTGAATAATCTTATACTTCCAAAATGGAACATTTGAGAGAAATTTCAAACTGAAGGAATATTACAGAGACAAAATAGTAGTTATTCTAAAATAGAATAACTTGTTTAGAACCAGAAATAATTATTTCAAATTGGATATGTTGATAAAATATTTAAATGAATATACAGTATTAATGTGTGTTTATGTTTGAATAAGAAAATGGGGGAATACATATCGATATCAACGCAATTACTATGTTTCATAAAATCTTACTTTGTATAATACAAAGTAGTCTACTGTAATGGTAAGTACAATACGAAATCAAATAGAGTTAAGTTATATGACCTACATTTAACTTTTCCAGAAATGGTGTAAAACTTACTGCGTAACTTTTGACGAGCTTGATCTTTGATCTAGTTGACGAGCTCTTTTGTCGTTCTCGTTTGGACTTGGGTGTTACTTTAATTGGCTACTCAAAGTAATCATATTGATAATGGTATAAATAGCATTTTGGTATTGAAAATGTTGCCAATAGTTTCTATTTAAATGTTCGCAAACTAAATGGACTTAATTTTATCTTCGGTTGTATTGAAGTATTTACAGTATCAATCTAAACATCCCAGGAAGGGAAACAATTAGTTGTTATATAAATTTCTGAAAATATTTAATTTACGGACAAAAACAAAAACGCTAGTTTATTTCAGCTGGCAAGGATTTCGCCTATGGAAACACACATTTATTACAAGGAACTGCTTGAATTTAGATAAAATTACATAAAGTAAAGAATCAACCTAATTGTTAATTATTTTCAATTCCATTTATAAACCATTGATTTCATATGCTGCTATGTTTAGATAATCAGTTTTTTTACCTGATGGCAAATCCAAGGATACCAGTACTTACCATTTATGGGAAAAATTTTGAACAAGTAAAAGGCCATGATACACAGTAATTCCAATTATGTTGAAAACATTACACAATGATAACGTAAATTATACTTTATGTAACATATTTTACCAGAATATGCAATATTAATTGACAGTTAAAAGGCAAACAAGCTTAGAAAAGTTAACGTCCATTACAATAGTTGCAATTCTGGAGGATAAAATGAAAATAAGAAGAAACAATCTAGAAGCACATTTTTACTAATTGTAAGTGTGAAAAATCGATTCATCCACGAAATAATATTAATAGAATTAGGGAGCAATTCACAGGCTCTTTTGGTTCGTATGTTTCAACGCACCCTTAAATTAACGATTATTACTCTCCCAAAATAGTTTTTATTTTCTTAATTTTGAATAACAAATAAAAGGATTTTTTTTTAAATTAGGTCACGTTCTAAATTTCTTGCAGCATGGAGGAGTGTACGTGTAATTACTATTTGTAAAGAAATTTCTGAATATAACCTTAAAATGGATTATTGCATCATATAGATGTGCGTAATAAACTTATCAAACAAGAAACTCACATAATTTCTGCGGATCGTCAGAGGAATATGGAAATCCCTTAAAGAGGTGTTCAAGTCTTGCGTGAACACGTTTAATTATAACGAACATTTCGAGAGATGTCAAGACAAAGCCCAGCTGATATTAAAGTGTCACCAGATGAAAGGAGGGTTGATTGTCTGCGGGATTATATATGGCTGAGTGAGTACTGAAGGATTGCAGATTGGTCAGAGTATCTCAGATGTATCTTCGCACTAGCAGTAAGATGTTTTATTATATTTTACATACCCGTAGTTTACTCTCATTGATGAAATGTTTAATTGTATTATTAGCTCGTTCAACAAATCATTTCCAGCACGTTTAATTTACTGTCTCGCTGACATTTCCCGCAAGTAAAACACTTTCAAATTCTTATATAAGCTTCTAGGTAAACAGAAATACATCTTAGTATTGTAAGGTTCTTGTATGACCTTGCACTAGATTCCTTCGGACATTCTACAAAATTGCCCATTCCCAGACTGAGTATTTATCTCTTAAATCTTTAAGGTCTCCGTCTCAAATCTATTCTTGCATTTGTATTTTATGTTTTTATAATTATTTCTTTGTTCATATAAACTAAATTTAACTAAGAAAAACGAATTAATGTGTTAGGTATGAAACATTAATGTTATCTGGTAGTATGATAAAAAATTTAAAATTACTCATTCTATTGAGATTTTTTCGATATTTTCTGCTATATCTCTTTAGCAACTTAGGATAACACAATTTATCCATAAAATAATATATAAAGATGGTAAAGTATTCAAACATTTTTTTTTTGTCAATAGTATTACTTACTTTTGCTATACTAAATATATGAAGGGTGTAAAGACTACACGCGAGATATTGAGCAACGAATCAATTTGGACCTTAATTGTTTAAACTTTCATGGAAATAACTATTTACGGATTATATTTTATATATATTAACCAAAAACTAAAGTGATTAATGTACATTTATGTGTTTTGTATTTTATTCTTGCGATTTTTGTAAAAATTTACAAAAAGAGGCCATGAAATACTAAACACAATTTTTTGCCGCTATTTTGAAAAAATGTAGATTGGTCATAGACCTTGTTAATTGTTTACTTTTTAGAGTTGTTTATTTCAATATACCATGCATGTGACGATAATTAATGAATTGCTTTTAAAATGTGTGTGCTTTCATTTCTCCGAAATTATAAATTATAAACGTTGGAAAACTTGTACACAAAATGTTTAGTAAAATAACTGAGAATAAAACATTCAATTATTTTTAATAACTTTTAAAACATACATTTGGACGTTTAAGGTCACCATATTGAAACAAAATGGAGTAAGTAAAAACTTTTTCAAATTGTTTAATGTTAAAATGCGTTTACCCCTCAATTATGACATTTTTCAAACCCACCAGCACCTGGTCAAACATTTTTTTTAATTTTTGGGGTTTTGAGCCGCTGATATTTGAAAATAAATGTTTTCCTACATTCTTTAAGTGCGAAATACAGGCATTTCATTTAAAATAAAACGTCTAAACCGAATCATTTGCATGATATACCATATATAATACAATTCCAAATTACATTAATAACATCACTATTAAATATCTACGACATACCAAACCTATTATCATACTAGTAACAATAATCACGGCTGTGGTGTTGAGTGCCAGTGAAAGAAGGAAACAGCCCTCAAACACATTGACACTGTACACCGCATAAACACATATTTCCCAAAACGTTTTTACAAAATAAAATAATAAAAACTATAAAAATGTAATGATATACTCAAATCTTATTGAAAAATTCATGGAATTTATGTATTTCTTAGTTTGATAATAAATACTTACCTTATAAGACAGTTAACGGCGATAGCACAATCTGTAAGGCGATGTTGTTTAAATATTTTACAATGGTTGAAACTGAAACAATTAAACCTTTTTAACACATTTAGTAATGTTTTGAAAAACTTACCTACGTTACGTCATAACTAATGTGTCTGCTAACTTTCATCGTTCAAATAGAAAAGTGAATTCATACGAAACCTTTCCTTCAATAAAACATAATAATGTAAAAATACGGTTCAGAAGATAGAAAGTTTGGAGGGTTGTTTCGAAGAACTAAAAATAAAACTTTTATTTGTTCCAACAATTGTTCTGGTCAGGGAAAACTTTTTCCGATACTCGGAGGAGAGCCAATTGAAAGAAAAGTTTTGTCACGCATTTGCTGTTTTCCCATGGTAAAATAATCCTTCCAGGCATAATAAATATAAAGTGCTAATGGACGTCTCAAAGATTTCAGTTCGAACAGAGTGTTTGCGCCTTGAGTACATTTATTGCTGTTTTGTAGTATTGGTTGTTTAAAGTAAGCTTGGTGAAGTATTAGTGTGGTTTGTAAATTTCTCATTAGGTTAGTACGGTCAGATTGTTTTATTAATTAACCAGAACCAAATCGCTATGATTATTAAACACAAATTCCCTGCTAACGAAGAATTGAAATCGTTTAATGTTTAAAAAGTTTATTTGAACCATTTAGGTCACTATCAATGAACAGTTAAAGTGGTAATATTGTATTAGCAAATTGTTAATTATTGCTGATTATGCTGAAAAACATGCTTACAGAGTTAAAAGTGCTGTGTCAGAATAATCGCTTTAGTTTTCTCTCGGTTTATATAATCCACGTTTTCTGGAACAATGCTTACACTTTACGACCATTTATTACTTACAGCAGTTTTAAATAAAATCTGTCAAATCGTAGGCCTACCTTTTGTTTGGATAAGATAAGATAAAATATTTCCATTTTTAGCATTTTTGTCTCAGGTAGCGTGAACAGTTATTTTTTTTATTTAAACAGTTTAACGTGAACAGGTAAAGTGCTATTTAACGTGGAGGAATATGGCGAACTGGTATATTGTGGATTAGTCATTTATTTTTTTAGCGACGCCCATTTAATCATATATGGTCACTTTAAAAATATAAATTTTATATTAAAATTAAAAACATATGTTTATTAACTTTTATACAGAGTTTAGATTATATATCTTACAAATCGACCAAGTTAGATCTGCCGATGTTTAAGAGTTTTAACATGAATGTCCTCAACACTTATATAAAGGTTATGGCCATTTTTGGTATGGAGATAATAACAATTCTTTATCACTTGAATTACGTTTCATAAAAGTTTGGTAAATCTGTACTATTATTTACAAATATATTATTTCCTCAGTGATAAAAAGCAGAGGTTATACTGAAAGAGTGTATGCACAAATAGTAAATGCTGTTTTGTATACTATTCTTTAAACTGTATAAAAAGCTTTTAGATAAACCTCCTGCACAATTTTACCTTTGCCAGACTTTTAAATTATCTCATCTTCATTTGGGGTTAAAACTGTCATGATTGTTTTTGTTGACAAACAAAATCTACATTCAAAACTAAAATCGACTGGGATTTGTCAACTTACATGATAAGGGCTTGGATTGCTTTTCTCAAGTTAAACGATAATATCGGGCAGCTCTAGTTTGGCCGATTTTCAGTAGACCAAGATTTTAAACTTTGTAAGGAAATTGAAAGTCATGTTTTTAACTTCTATGTGGAGTTTGGATATAATATACTGTAAATTGACAAAACCTGGGCTGTTTGAAGTATACATGTGAGTTTTATTAACAGAAAAGGGGCATTTCTTCCATACGTCTAGCTGGTCTAACTTAGCATATTTTCAATATATATAATACAAAAGTTTTATAGCAATTAGTAAACGTATTTTGAACTTTTTATACCAATTTTCATGTTAGTATCCTAAAAATTTGCCAAGCTAGAGACGTTAGACTAGGGTCACAATTTTAGGTTTACTGAACGCTCCAACTCATTTCAATCTGTTCCAGTTTCGTCAATTTTCAGAATATCTTCCTGCAACTATTTTACATGATAATCGTGTCAGTGAAAATATGCTCAGTAACTATGAATTATTTTTGGCTTGTACCTTTTAAACCCGAAGCACTTGAAGAAAGTCTTCTATTCCAATACGTATGAATTTAGTGACCCAATTTTCTAAATTTTGAACCTATTACCTTGGTATCGGTACAGAAGTTAAAAACATAGGCCTTAACTGTTTTTTGCTATAAGTAGTTTAAAAATGATATAAAAGGTACCTAACCTGCAGCTGCTCATTGCAAGCGTTGTAACGAAAAATCTCCTAAATTATACTTTTTTAAGTGACTTATTAAAAGTGTATTAAAAGTAAATAAAGTAACAAATTCATACTCATATTTTGAAATATTCGAAACAGAGGCAGTTTGAAATTTGTTGGAAGTTCCGGTACTACTAACATCACGAACTCCGTTGATAAGTCAGGTGGCTCTTGACCAATTATACCAAATTGAGATTCGGGATAGAAGTTCAAAATATAAATTTTAACTTCCATGTCAAGTTTGAATTCACATACGTCTACCAATTTAGACCCGCTACAAAGATGGACATGATAAGTACTTTCTGTGAACAAAACACACATTTATACTTCAAGCAGTCCCGATTTCATTAATTTACATGTTATCGTCTTCAAACTCTACAATACAGGTTTAAAAAACAGCTTATTAACTTCCATTCCAAAGTTTAACCCAGAATATTTTTTAATTTTGCAAGTAGATTCTTTATTATTTTTAATGACTGAACCTAAAATGTAATAATTTAAATCACATTGACGTATAAATTCATACAGTAATAATTAATTATGCAACTGATTACTGATTGTCCCCTTCAAATTTGATGTATGTCAAATGTTTTATTTTATTAAAAATACGTTTTAATTCTTTACAAGAAAGTACATACATTTAATATTTTCTCTCCTGAATTTTTGTTACACAAATATTGTATAAGATGGAAATGCAACAGATTGTGGGCATAGGCCTAATACAGTATTCGTTATAAAAGTAGGTAAGAAAATAAAATTAACGACAGTAGGCCTACTTATAGAATTACCTTTAAATTTGTGTTTTCTTTATGTCCACTTGATAAAGCCAAGTACCATCATACATAGGATCGGACGCTGTCTCGAGTAATTCCGATGTTTTTTTTTACCCCTACGTAATCATCTCCCCTACATTTTACTTTAAACTGGGGGCCACAGGGAAACTTGTGTAATTAGCGTCTTTCAAATAATTTACAAGGTTAACAAAAATAATATCATTACAAAATTTATTTAACTATTTACACTTAAAAACTCAATGGAAGTTATTGTAATAAAAGGTATTTAGAAGGGAATTATGTGCATTTCTCTTTATAAATTATCACTTTTCAAAGTCAGAAATATTGATATAACCATTTCCTTTGAATGTTTAAACCAGTGCATGTGTGAAATTACTTGAGTGGGCTAGAATCTAGAATGTAAAATAAAGATGAATTGAACTGAAGCCACACTGGTCGGAACATGGTGTAAATATCTTACTATGTGTTTTGTCAAAACTGTCTGCAAGATGGAAGGGGAAAGGAGAATACGTCATGAACAGTGTGACAACCAGCATGACAATAAACGTGATGTCCCCAGTAATGATAGTAGCATGAATTATCTCCCGTAAGACCTGTACTGGACGGTGAACGTGGAATTGAGTGCAGTTACTGTAGCCCAGTAGTACTGGCAGCGCTAACCGAATAAAAAGTTACTAAATTTGATTTCTAACGACTGGTGTGGATGTCTCTTGCTATCATGATAAGTTTCACCCTTGTTGAAAAGAAACAGCTGCTCCAAGCATTTCCAGGAAATCTTGAACTTGCGGAAATGAACCTAAATACTTTATATCTACAGTATTATTTACATGTCTTCTTTTCTTTTGTGTAATAGTGGAATAATATGGTTATAAACCTCATTCTTATAAAACTGTCAATACTGATTATGTAAATATTTTCACAGTATTCTAAATTGTTGTTATTGAGTTATTATTTCAATTTCAGGAAGAAAGCAAAGGTAAATGCCAATTTATTTAAAACATTATTGTTTAAATTTTTTATAACGTCGAGAAGTGTCACCAAGACGGAAATATTTACCACATTTTATAATCTTTTCTCATTTTCTTAAATTTATTCTTATTTAAAACCTTTTTTTACTTTCACAATATTAAGTCCATTAACTTTTGAACTCATGCTGAACAAAACTAATCGATTAACTATCCAGTCCCAGTAATTCCACCACCAACAATAAAACATTTAGTTTAGTATAACTCCAGATTTTACAAAAAGTAAAAATTTGTCGACTAAACTTAAATGTTTGCCTCTAACTTTTTAATGCTGTTTTGTGTAGCAGGTGAAATGTTGTTTAAATATTTGTCCAATAAGTAAATATGTAAAAGTGTTATCACTTCTCAACGCCATTAAAAAAGCACGATATAATTAAACATAATACTACGATAATATCATAATATCATACTGCGATCATGTTTAATGTAATATTTAAATCATAAGTTCCATTTAAATCATAGCAGTCGTTCTAGAACTAAATAACTACAAATACCTTTTCTCTTGTTATAGAATATAGACTAAAGAGAATGTATAACTTAAATTTGTGTGTAACTTTACTAATTTGCATAAATGATTGGCCATTATACCATTCAACCAGTAAACCGATCTACCATGAAACAAATCAATATTAATACGAACATTATTATCACCATTGTGCATTCTATACAGAAGGATTATAATTGAATGATTACTTAGTATGAATAAATTGTTTTATTTCATTGTTGGAGCGAATTGAAGGTAGAAACAATGAGCTAGTTATATAATAATAATGGCAATGCTCTGAGGAGGCAAATTGAATGTTTTGTGACAATGGGAAGTGAGACTAGAACAAGCAGGAGGGGAGGGGTGCTTGCTGGGCTGTGACGTCCTGTAGGGGTTGAAGATAGCAGTATCTAATTAATAGTTCGCTGTGTGATTTCCAGTTGCAAGGAGTTGACTACCAGTTTTTGTATAAATATCGCATAATATATTTTTTACTAGTGGACCCAGTAATGCTTCGCTATTGCTTGATTTAATTTAAAGGGTAGTTATTCTATTTCATCGTTAAAAAAAAAAATAAATTCACTTAAGTAATCGAATTGAAACATGGTTTTTATGCCACTAAGAGTATACTACACAAATTTAGATTAATAATTTGTAAACCTTTGTAGATAATACAGTAAACCTTTTGTTTGCTTTTACCTAATCTAAAAAAACTGATAATTGTAAAGAATTGTAAAAAAACTGATTCTAAATTAGCCTAATTAGTTACAAATAAACTTTTTTTGGTTCATTGTAGGCCTAACCTAAAAATATGTTCAGTTTCGATCCAAATCAGCTTTTTTTATATATAATATATACTATGTAACAACCAATGTTCAAATTGAATTAAAATATAGTAAACATTTTTCATTGATTTTTGTTTGCTTTAAGTTGGTCAATCTAACCTAAAAAAGCTGTTGGTTTTGAAGAATGATAAACTGATGCTATAGGCTAAGTAGTAAAGTTACTGTGGTAATGAATGTAAACAAACATGTGTTACTAAGCATTTTATTAGAACAGCTGTTTTTCTGCGCTATGGTCTTGAGTCCATTCAAAATAAGCTGTTTAGATTTTCCAAATTTGAAACTTTTTCGGGAAACTTTTCAAATTTGTCTTTGTATAAAAACCTAGTTCGGACTATTACGAACATTTTTAAACAAAAAATAGACAAATTGGTCCAGCCGTTCTCAAGTGATGCGCTTACAAAGGAACAGCAATTTATTTTTACTTTCTCCATCCTATACGTAGTATATGGAGAAAGTATTGTTTTCGTAAAAATGTTCGAATTTGAATTTTCAGTTGAATTATCTGTTTTGGTGCTCCCAGAACCCCAAAAAATTGTTTAGTGCAATTATCTGTGTTGGTGCTCCCTGAACCCAAAAATATTTTTAGTGGAATTTTTTCTTTTGGTACTCCCTGAACCCAAAAAAGTGTTTTTAGAGTGGTGTCTGTCAGTCAGTCTGTCTGTATGTATACACGACCAGAGAGGAAACTATTGGTCCGATTTTCATGAAATTTGGTATGTAGGTACTAAACCCTAATATCTCCAGGCATTTTTTTCATGTTTTGGAAATTTTTTATTTTTAAGGGTAATTTACCCCTAAAAACTCATAAAAAACGACAAAAATGCAAATTTCTCAAAAACGGCTCTAACGATTTTGATCAAATTTTCAGTATTTATAGTGCTTAAGATGCCAAACAAAATGACACCACCCGCTTTTATCAAAACTTCGGCGTTTTATAATTATGGGGAAATGTTTAAAAATAAACAAGTTTGTGTTGTCAATCTAGCATCGCGGCGGCGGCCGCACGGGGTAGCACCACGGTAGCGAGCACGGCCAGTAATTCAAAGGTCGCGCGATCGAATCCCGCCTGGGACAATAATTTGTTTATACAATTGACGTAGGTAGAATATTATTTTTTTGTTTTGTTCTAAAAAGTAGTAAATAAAATGATTAAAAACAATATTATTTTGACTACAGTAAGTTGGGAGAAAGTTTGTGTCAGTTAACTGATACCGTTTATTATTATTATATAGATTAAATGCATAATTCCGTAGCTAACGACGAATGCAAGATTTAATAGTTTGACCACGCAGCAGAACCGCTGACGTGGTGTAGCGATTTTCCTAAATTAAATTATTTGTTTTAGGGTTTCAACCAAATATCTAGAAAATTGGTCTACTTACGAATAAGTTGAATAGCTGCCTCAGTGTACGAAACATATAAGTAGAATTTGTTTTCACATCATACTCCAACTCCGGCCGGCCTAGGATTGTGGACTACTTCGCTCCGTTCGTTGAATAGCTGCCTCAGTGTACGAAACATATAAGTAGCCTAGAATTTGTTTTCACATCATACTCCAATTCCGGTTGTTCCACTTGTGGACTACTTCGCTCCGTTCGCATCGGACAAAGTTTGCATCTCGGCTGTAGGTCTTGTAACAGAAGTTGCCCCACAGTAAAATCTTTCTCGTGATTATGAACCAAGTACTTTTATTGTATTTTACGTTTTGAACCAGACGAGCTATAAGGTCGTGTATAAACACAAAGTGTGTAGAATAACCTCCTATATATATATATTCGTTTGCAAAACACCACAAACAAGTTTAATTCTAGTATGAAAAATCTCAAAACTATTTTATGCCCTGTGAAAAAAGTTCTTTCTGTTGCTGAATGTTTTGGGCTAAGAACTCGTCAGAGCCACTTAAAAAACAAATCTGTGTACGAAATGTTGACTAAATCGGAAGTAAAATGTGGCCGTTAGAGTGCGAACACATAAATAGGCCTACTACATATACATATAAGATAACCTATTGAATGACACCCCAAAACGTGTACTGGTGAACATGTTCGGTGCTCATTCACACCTCCCGACCTTAGGTCTGCCATGTGAGCTAATAAGGAGGACATAAATATAGCGCACACTTTACGCAGCAGAAATGTCTTAAACCAATTTCATCATTTTAGCCCATTTAGTCCATATAATGACAAATTTCTTCATTTGAGTGGAAAAACACAACTATTAAAAAACGGATTCAAATTTGGTTATCTATTTATTTTACTATTTTAAAATTAAATATTGTCGGTTTTAAACTGCGTTAACATCATATTTAAATAAGGATGTTTTCTTTTTGCTATTTTAATGATTAGTTCCAATACAATTGATTACAAAAAATACATTTGTTTATGTGTGTTGCATTACATAAGTCAAAATACAAATAGAATAAGTTTGTACAGGCTCTGGGCCGGCTCTAGCTGTCGGCCATGTTGGCTGACACTCCATAAGACCAATGTTAAATTAAAATAAAATTTTTCCTTTATTTTTGATTGGATAATTATGAACGATATGTCATTTTAAAGCTATGGCCAATATGCATGCAAATGGCTTTTCCAAAACTAAGAAAAATATATATTAACAATTTAAAACATTGATTTTTAATATTTTTTTATGTTGTCACTATTAATTATAGCGAAACAATACCAAGCCATTCGCATGAAGAATTTCGTCCCCAATATTTTGGTATTTTTTTTAAACGCTATTTAAAAAATTGCGGGTTTTAAATGGATTTAGGCTGAGCAATGTCCGTGTAACCTACCGCCGCTATAGGTTGATTTTAAATATTTTTTTACGTTGTAACTATTAATTATAGCGAAAAATTACCAAGCCATTCGGATGAAGAATTTTATCCCTAAGAGTTCGGTATTTTTAAAAAAACGCTATTTGAACAATTTCGGGTTTTAAATGGATTTAGGATGAGCAATGTCCGCGTACTAATGTACTAAAATGAATGATAACGTTAGAAATCGCTCTGTCTACTTTAGTTTCCTCCACGAAAACTGAGCCGAGCGGCGTGAAACAGCGAAAACCGAGCTTTAGTAACACTGTCATTTAATACACTTAGCAGCGATGTAAAATTATGAAACTTCCACGGATACGCAGATAAGAACCATACAATTCGTATGATGTAAAAGAAAATCAATTACAAAACCTATTATTTCATATTTTTAAAATCAATATTACAACAATGTACTTTAATAATGACATGAAATTTTCACACTGCTGGAAAGTTTTTTATTTGTTGGTCAGAGACAAAGTGTTAGCGAGAAAGTTTTAGATAAAGGTCCCGATTAAATATTTTATTTGTAACATTTTTTCGTTTGACTTACGGTTTGCTTGGTACAACGGTATAATGTGTGCGTTTCAATTAAAACTACACCTGACCGGGGAAGTAGGCCTACTTGGTGCATAACCACACCACAGTATTATTATTCGAATATTCGAACAAGAGACAAGTAGTTTGTGACTCATTCAAGTAGTTTTTATTTCAATAATTTTATTCGAGTAATTATTCAATCATTTTTGTTTATTCGAAGTTTGTGGAACTGCCTTTACAATCCCTCCCCGCTACACCGCTAGCCCACCGCGCGCTAGCCGAGCCGAGGGCACGGTTAAAAAATCGTACTGTACCGTATCATAATTGTTAAGAGATGTCCAAATTATGTGATTAATATTCAAATACAAATTCTTAACTATTTCTCGGTTTTATCGTTTTGGCCATTTGAAGTTGTATGCAGTTTTGTTTCTTCTAAGACAGGACTTTAAAAATGTATAACCAAACTTTTATCACATTCATGGAAACCAAATAATTTTAAATTCTTTGAAAGTCCCGTATAAATTATACGATTTTCAAGATTAAGTCGGTTATTGCTATATACACGTTGCTAAGTTCGATTTTCAAGTAATATTGAATACCTTGAATTGAATAAAAGTTTATTTTATATGAAGCTCTTACTGTCGAACATAAAAAAATTTTATAATTAGAAATTCAAAAAGTTTTCAGTTAAATAAATGAGTTGTAAGACGGTCCTTTCAATTTCACAATATTTTAATATGTTTTTACATTTTGTTGGTATAATATAAAGGCTGATTCACTAAGATATGCAGAAACTTTGGAAGCTACATGAAAAAGTAAAGAAAAAATGTATATAAATATAGGCCAGGAAATGATTTGTTTTCCAGATAACCGCCATTTTTGTACAAAATAATTATTCATATATAGAGAAATGTTTGACTGATTGAGTTCAAACTTGGAACGAAGTTTAACTTAATAATGATCTATATCGCTAATATAAGCGATTATATACAATCATGCGTTTTAAAATGGCGGCTGTTTGACAATTTTAAACCTAAACTACTCATAAACCATACATTTTAGCAAAATATTTCAAAACACATTTTTTGTAACCCTTTTGATTACCTGTTGGATGGTGTAATTGTTAAAACAATCGAATAAAAGACAATAGGTTATGTGTAATAATTTTTTTGTTCAACCCGGCATCCTATAACAACACAGAAACACAACATACGTGTCTGGCCTATGGGTGTGTCATCCCTTCTATTTCTTTCTAAACCTGTCTTGGCGGTACAACCAATTACACATAATCTAGGTTCACAAATTATTACATTGAACTAAGAAAGTTACAACTCCGCAAAGGACTGCGTCTCTTTTTCTTATAGTGTTACCTACTCCTCTCAGACACACTCCAAGATTGAGGCTACTGTACATTTGCCGTTATTATCTTTAACTTAGCTACTATCCTTCATCCGATTGTTTTGAAAATTATACCATCCGATAAGGAATCAAAAGAGCTACTAAGAAGGTGTCTTGTCATATTTTGTTAAAATGTACGATTTTTGAGTAATTTAGGTTTGAAATTTTCAAACAACCTCCATTTAAAAAAACTCATGTTAGGATATAATCGCTTATTTTTCTTGAGATGGATCCATTGTTAGGTTAAACTTCATGCTATGTTTAAACTCAATCAGTCAAACATTTCTCTAGATATGAATTAATTGTTTTGTAAAAAAAACAAAATGACGGATATCTGGAAAACGAAGCATTTTCGGACCTTTGTTTATATAACTTTTTTTCTTTAGACTACTTTTACATGTAGAATGAGCTCTCGAAGTTTTTGCATATCTTCGTGAATCATCCTGTATATTAGGTTATATTTAGCTAAAACGTCATAACTTTAATACAATTAATTTAGACATAGACGTTGATCTAAGTAACATTGTCCACAGAGAAGTAGACTAAAATATAAATTGCGAAGCACGGCTAGATCCCCTACCTTTTCAACCTTGGCGAGCAAACTATTCACGTGGCGCTCAGACTGTAGGTAACCCGTGTCGAAGAGTTGAACTAATATCACAAATTCTGTACCGCTGTTGAATGTAGATTCCTTTTTGAATTTCTGACGGGAGTTTGGTAACGACTTTAGAGAATTTCAAATATACTTATAACAAAAATTAATTGCAGCCTTGTTAATAGAGTCTTTAGGCAATATAATGCACAACAGGTAGGGACCAATACTTACAAGTATAACACTAAAATCATAATTTATAATTCTCAATACATGAAGTCCAGACACGCGTATGTCCAGAGTGGCATTAATACGTACAAATGTAGCACAAATTGTATTCTGTAGGCGGCTGTATGTCTTTTCTCGGAAACAGGAAAAGTAAATTACCTTACAAAAGCAGCCAAGACCAAGAGATACATTTCCGGTGGTGGACAAAGACGGGTTCCCTTATTACTGGGTTTATATCCAGTCACTAACAAGACAAGTGATAGTATTATTTTTCTTTTACGGTGTTTGCGAAAATACAAACTCTTTAGGCCTACTTAACATTAAATCTTTATACAAATATACTGTGAAAATACTGCGTACAATAATAATACCAAGTGTTCGTAAAGTGTAAACACTTAACCTCTTGTTAATATAATTTTTGATCTTACAACGGTATACATTATCACCTTGGCCTAATGTTAACCTTAGTAATCTTAAAAACAATTCTCAAACGCACAATTAAAATTACGAAGACTTAACTTTTTTCTTTTCTTGGTCATTTTTGATATACTGCATCACGAATATAAAACACTTATAATTAAAGTTATATCACATTACTAATCATATCTTTAATCAACCAACCAATTTGACATTTTATGTGCCAAATTACTTGGTCAAACTAAGACATTTTTCTACATGTCACAAGTTATCGTCCTATTCCAATATTTTGAATTATAAATTTACAAGGTAGATCAAACTTAGCACTTAAATTTTACACATTGGAACCGTTTGAAATAGTTTAACAGAATTAAAATTGTATGAGGTCTTTTGGTACGTTACAATCCTTATATAGAGTAAGTTTATTCGATTGTTGGTTTCGACCAGCAGATTGCCATCATTGTAGAACTTAAAACATAGACTCAATAATAAACACACACATCACTTCGTAAACATAACACTTCAACAACTTTTTAAATAATATAATACGACATGACATGAAATGTTAAGTTGCAATTTGAAATTCATTAATATAGGTAACTATAAAAATATTTTTTTTTAGATTAATTAGCAGCAGTAGAGGGGAAATTAACAGGACCATTTGAAGGTTGGAAATTAATTTAAAACATTTTACAATAATGGTCCAGGAAGTAGGAATCACAATAATGAATATAAAAACATATGTCGTAGTTCAGTAAGCAAACGGAGGGGCCAATTTCAATTTTCCTTTTACAAAAAAAAAAAAAAATATATTTTGAATGATTTTTAATTTGAGGTATCACATACCTAACATAGTCTACATTTTGAAGTTTAGTTTGGCGAGTATTTAGTGTAGGGATATTTTTTTCAATATGTATTATTTTTATAAATAGTAAACGTTGACAGAACCAGCATCTTTGTTTACAGACTTTCAGTAGTAAATATGGAAATATTTATTTGTTTAAAGGAATTAAATTTAAACTAAGATATTGTTAAATGCCGGGTTGAAGTCACAAGAAAATAATACAATCTATATAAAATTAATAGGCAAGCACAAGACTTGTCGTCCTTTTTTCTCAGCTTGTGTGCATCGTTGGAGAAATTCGCGCATACCGTTAGAAAGGTAGTGTCCTGTAGATGAGCAGAATCCCATTATAATTTACATCGGTCCTCAGGGATACGCCCCAGTGGCCCTCAAAGTTTCAATGTTAATCTTATGGAAGGTCAATCTTAAGGAAGAAGAAGAAAGATTTATTTTAATTTTATCAGGGGCACAAAAAACAGCTGTTCGTATGAAAAGCTTAAAACAGCTGATTTTGATCAACAGCTGATTTTGATCAACAACTGATTTGGATCAAAAACTGAATATAATTTTAGGTTAGGTAAATCAAGCAATAGCAATAGCGAAGCATTGCCGGGTCCACTAGTTATATTAATTCAACATTTTCATAAATGTTAAACTTAGTTCAAAACACGTTTAAAGCTGTCATTTTAAAACGTAAACCGTGTGATCGTTAAAATAAACAAAATCTTTGCTTTAAATAATTTAAATTTTATAAGAAAATTTCACGTAAGCACTTTCGATTTATTTGTCCTATATTAAATAAACAAGATTACAAAACAGTGTATGTTATTGATTATCAGTATATAAATATATGTAAAAATAAATAATTATATTAAAACTCTACAGAATAAGTTAATTTTAGATATAAATTATTAATAAGTATAAAATCAAAGGCACTCGAGGAATTAAAAATGTAAGGCACCACCGAGATTCGAACTCGGGATCTCCTGTTTACTAGACAGGCGCTTTAACCAACTAAGCCATGGCGCCACATTACAACTTGTGATTATCTTGCTATATGATTCTCGTGCAGTAGAGGTAAATACTGATGCATCATGTTTTGAAACTGCTATACTTCTTTACTGTAGAATCCAATAATTTTTAATTATTTTGATATCACAATATAAGTTTGAGACTTTTGTACAAAAGCATTTCTAGCAATATCGCTATTTCTTCGTTTAAAATCCTATGTTATAGGCCTACATAAATAAATATCAATAATTTAAAACAATAAAGACAAACAAGGTTTAGATTAAAATAATGCAAATAGTTAGGCCTATTATTTAATTTATGGAATACTGAATACAGCTACAGGAAATTTCGTTTATAGAGATTCTCACCTATAATAAACAGCATGCATTCTTTAGTTGTTTAGTGTTATTAAATGTTTTCTTAAAAAACAAAAAACATAGGTCTCAACCTCAAACAAGCACCCAACCCGTTCATTCTGTATTGCGTTTTACGTTCTTATAATAAGTTAAAATATATGTATTTAAGTACTAAATAGCTTCATATTTAAATTACTCTATAAAATTACGTACCCTATTTATTGTAGCCTAGTGATGTAACATTTTCTAATCACCCATATGAGTAGGCTAGTCGGCTAGTCTACATTTAAACAGTTTCTTAATTATAATCCCAGATTTATCATTTTTAGATAAGATAGCTCCTTTACTCATGTGAATGCGTTGCTTTCTTGAAAATTATTGTAGGCCTATTTAGTCACAATATGTTTACCTGTATTCAACATTTAACAGTAGAATGTAAAACAACGTCGTTGTCTGCAAAAATATTATCCTAGAGTCGAATAGTAAAGTTACGCCAAAAAGATTTCATTTGTGCAAAAAGTTTATTTTAGGGTAGGCCTATACACAAATTGTTAGAAATTTAAGCATACGATTTACTTTATGATGGTTCCTTATAAAGTGAAAATTTGTATCAATAAAATATGGAATTCTAAACTTTAGTAAATATTTTTTTAATATAACCTACGCAAGTAGTGTGAAGTTCTGGAGGCAAAAAATAATAATAGTTTATCATCGGAACCTGTTACAGATCATGGATGTTAGTTTTTATATTTAACATTGCAATGACATATAATTTATTAATATAAATATATATTAAAGCGAAAACAAAATCATTTAAATAATTTTTATTTCACACTATAAAACAATTATTAGTAAATTTAGAAAAATTGAATTAACATATTTGTACACCCACTTGTTGCTAGGCAAAAGTAAAATAGTAGACTACAATAGGCTATGAACAGAATTTCAAGAATAGGAATTGAAGCCTACTTCACCAAAACACTATTCCATTGTTCAGAAAGCCATGTTAATTCTTCACATGTACTAGACCTAATAATGTCTCAAGGCGTCTTAATGAGTGCTTTGTGAGTTGCTTGACTTCATATTTTTTGCTCGTGAATATAAAACCGGATTTGTGGCCCAATTTACAATACGAGTTCATGTAGGTTTCCGGAAGTGTAAACTCAATAATAAGTCCAAATAACGAAGTTTCAATTAGTTTAAAAACATGCATATTAAAATTATATTTGAATTTCTTGCACTATCCACTAAAACTGTTGTGAACCTTTAAAGAATTTTAAACTAGACAAAAGTTGTTATAATATCTTAACTTGATTTAATGTAGCCTATTACGTTAACAACACTTCATTAGTAGGGCCTACTAGCAAGCAAAAATAATAAACAATTCGGTCCGTGTTTACATCGACATCACCACTAACCTAACGATAATTAAAAAAAAGTTTAGCGTTGTAGCATATAGGCTAAATAAAATCCGCCATAGCAGATTTCGAATATTTTCCAGAATTTGTATTCACTGAGAAAGCTCACTCCGAGATTAAAAAGACGGAATAATAGTTTACAACAGATATTGCAATACCTAGTCCACGGAATAAGTAGTTCACTTCACCCTTTGCGCATATGTAGTTCGAAATAAATGCACATTAACACCGAGTTCGTAAACAGCGCAGCCAACTCAATATGCGACATAAGAGTATAATATCTTTAAACCAACTTACTTAAATCTACGTTAATGTAGGTGATATAAACAGATATTGTTACAACCTCAATTATTTAGACTTTAATCGGAAGAATGCATTTAGTGGGACCACTTGTAAATATTTTTACTAACGAAGAGCTGTGTTAGGCTATTGTAGTATGCGTTTCTTTTTCTATGTTTTTATTGTTGCAGAGTGATGTGTTTAAGAGTTGAGTACTATAGCCTACCTAATTTAATTAACTCTACAATATTTTTCGAAACAGCGCTATCACTTTATAAACATAAATGTATAGACAAATATAATAAGGTACAGTATATAATTTATCTGCAATTAAATAAAACAACATAATAGATTTATAAAATTAAAACTAAGCAAAACTTAAAAAGTAAATCATATTTACCGTTATTATTTTGCAAATAATTTGGCCTCGGTTTGTGAGAGATAGACTGACCATTGACCATATAAGAATAAACAAACTTATCTTATTCATATTTTTTTTTTTTTTACTTTTACTTTTAGCTTAGTACTGTTCCGTTTTAAAAATGAATAAATAAAAATAGTTTTACGTAAAATGAAAACATAAACATGGTTTAATATGTACTCTTTATCTCGTTTAGGCTACTCTCCAATAGAGTCAACACAAAATGAATGCCTCTATTTATTTATTGAGATAAGATCTATTCTCTTACGCTATAAAAGAAGCTATATTGCTATCTTATTTAACATATTTTAGTGTTTACTGCGGCACGTTCATTCTTAGAAGCACAACATCATTTTAAAAACTAGCCGTTATTTAGAATAACAGTAAAACGATGCACTCGCCTAAATAATAAAATATTTGTCGCTTGCTTTAAGCATAATAACGTCTGCCTCCGTTATAAAACTACAAGTTGCAAAGCTGCTCACTGCTCACAGCCATGTTTGCTTTAGTGTATATTATACTAGAGATACGATCCTTTACATTATACTTGTATGATATAAACTTAGTAATAAAGCTTAATATATGTTCCTTCGTAAAACATTTCTACGTTTTTATTCGCTACTGTGCTTTATAAAAACATGTCGGATATTTTTATTTGCCTGTTATTTTTGTTCTCATTAGTAAATAAGTGAAATGTAAATACATACTAGTGTATGTACAAACGACTGTTTACGAGCTATAAGCATTGAATAGGGCTCTGTAATGTGCGCCTATACAACAATTAATTATTTAGAAGTTGTAGGCCTACATTATAGTTTAATTTTTGATCAAAATAATAAAAAACAGCCATTTAGTTAAAACAAGTTATTTTAGACTGTTTATTAATTAGGCGTTTTATATCTAATTAATCTATTACTTTGTGCCATGACGGACGGTAAGTGGAATAACACATTGACAATAAAAGAATTTAAAACAATAATTTACAAACCTACAGTGGTTTCTTACATACAAATACTTACAATTTTGAGCACTCTTACAAAGAGTGTAATGTCTTTAAGTTTTACGTTTGCTTTTAATTTTGATAGTCAGGGTATTTCCTTTAGATTGTTCGGCAATCAAATATACAGATTTATCTATGGATTCGTCATTGAAGCATTTTCCGCCTCGTGGGTCATCCATCATGTACTGATTGACATCAGAATCCAAATAGGAGCCGGATATTTGGAATATTTATATTTACTGGAAAGAATAGCAAAATTTAATATTTATTTTAAATTCATATAGCAAAATTTATTATTTTATGTTTAATACATACATTTTTATTAATCTCTATCGAGTTTAACCCAAAGCCAACACCATATCTAAGGTGAGGTGAGAGGCATAGTTCTTTTAGTAGGTTCCAAGCTTTCAAAAGCCGAATTTAGGCTGCCGTATATTCGAATCAGGCAATGAACGGATTTTTGGAGTATTTTCAGTGCCTGAGCCCCATTAGTCCTATAGGAACAAAATTATTGCATTATAAGAAAACGTTTATATTACTATTCAAGTGAATTTGGTTACACTTATTGAACTGTTATCTAAAGCCTTTTTTTTACTTTGAGGTTAAAAATAAAAACATGTTCATGACCATCGCTCCTGAAAATAATCCATAGTAAGCAGGAATCTAACCAACCTTGGCCTTTGAAGTACAATCCTGATAAAACGTATATTATATTAAAATGGACACATTTAAATGATTGCTTAAATTTTCAATAATCAAACGTTAATCGTTTATATAAAACATATACCGCAGATGCGTTGGAAAATTGATAAAACTTCCGAAATAAAGTTAACTGTTTTTTTTTTTATATATATAATAGAGAATAACTTCTTCAACCATTAAATATTTATGGATGACTTCTTTCTAAATAAATACAGTAATCAAAAGTGCCGGATAACGGGAACACTACACAATGATCAGCTGCTCTTCATTGCATTGACAAAACTCTTATATTATATTAAGATGACGTTTCAATTAATTGTGAACCAACATTATCTAATTCAAAATACACAATCATTAACAATTAAAAATAAAACGTTACAACTGCTTATCGACACTGACAAAACATCGTTTAAACTTAATTGTCCGAAAATACAATCAGCTAGATGGTTCCGATAATAAGTCTAGAAGCTGTTCACATAACTCACGGCCCATTAAAAGAAACCACCCCATTGTGTTTAAGACATAAATGAAAGTCATTGAGCTGTGGAGGGTAGTAAACTCGCCAGACTACACCCCTCCCCACTTCCCCTTTTCGAATCAATGCCCAACTTTACGATCTCTCATAAACCAAGACGTTTCTGCTTTTTCTTCCGAACTCTTTCTACGTAATGTTTTCTTTTTATGAAGTGACTGTAATTGCGATAGCCCTTATTCCTTCATTATCTGATTGGTAAAATAAAGTGAAAAACATAAAAAATACACGAATCCAATAAACTTAATGCGTTTTCTGTTTACTGCTCGTGCAGGCGGAGAGTTTTAAATCGTTCTTACCGAGAAGGAAATCTGAACATTTGTTTGATTCAGTAGTATAAAGTTGACTCACTGAATTAAACTTCTGGCTTCGTTAGCCTTTTTAAGTAAAACAATATAATAGGTGTGAGTGTTCTATATAGATCTCTTCCAAATTGGAGTTGTAACATTTACCTTACTCGTGTGATCGGTGTCGTGCCATCTCGTCCAGGTGCTATCTCGTCCAAGTGCCATCTCATCCAGATTCCACGAACGTAGGGTGGGGGGTTAATTCTCTACCTGCCAACTAGTGCCATCTCGTCCAAAAACCTGTGTTATTGTTTACTTGACAGGTCTACAAAAACTATTGGAACGTTTAATTCTTTTTATTAAGGGTCTTCTATACCTTGCGTAAAATAGCAAGGTATTTGTTTACTTTAGCGTGTCAATCAAAACTACTATAAGTACACAAACCTTCACTTTTTCTTTATAAATATAGTATTTATACACTTCGTTGATGCCGGGAAAGCAATATTTAACCATCTTCAACACGTGCAATATTAAAAACTTTAAAATCAAATGTTTCTTAAGGGAATTTACATTGTAGAAACGAAAATTTTAGCCAACTCAACCACAAAGTTGTACATACGTTTTTAAAGTACAAACATACTGTTATCGGCCAGGTTAGGTAAAAAGTAAACATACTGTGACTAAATACTATAGGTTAGAACCTTTTAGGTTTTGATTATTATTTTAATTATATAAAGTGACTAGCTGACCCGTACGGCGTTGCCCGTGGTGGTTGGTATTTTCAGTCTTTTTAACGTAATTGTATTCTTTTTAAGTGTTCAGTCAGTCAGTGGTATTTGACTTTAATATATATAGATCTTAAATAATAAAATCACTATTTTCATAATAATAAAAGATCTGAAATTATGATTTTATTAAATTTGATCCCCCCGAACCCCTCCTAAAATTTCGAAATTGTTCATACCCTTTCTTAGTGAGCACCTATGGCCCTAGAGGAAGCTACATACTAAATTTCATTCCAATCCGTTCGGTAGTTTTGAAGAAATCGAGATTTAATAACTTTGATCCCCCCAAACACCCCCTAAAGTTTCGATTTTTTTAAAACCCTTTCTTAGCGAGCGCCTATGGCCCTAGAGGAAGCTACATACCAAATTTCATTCCAATTCGTTCGATAGTTTTTGAGAAATCGGGATGAGTGGGTCAGTGAGTGAGTAATAATAAGAACCGTTGCGTGCTTATCTAATAGGTTAGGTTAGGATAGTTTAGGTTAGGTTAGGTTAGGTTGAATATTAGATAAGAATAACAGATAAATAAATACACGAATATACTGGCTGTTTCAACTTGGTTCATACATTATCTGTATTATTTTGTATGTCTAAACAATGTATGCAAACGAAGTGGGTCTACTGGTTATTATCTAATATAAACTATTTATTGGTATGAGGGAATTCGGAGGGAAATATCCCGTACCTGTGTCAGGTAGAAAGGTTGGTGAAGTTGGTGAGTTTGTATGTGGCCGACACCCGAGCATGTCCCTTGTTTTTATACCTGTACCTTTTTGGTCAGTTTGTATATTAGAAATGACACAAAAAAAGTTGGGCAGTTTGTATGTGGCCGAGTAATAAACCGCATAAACATGACAATATAGACTAAATGAAGTAACTTACCTAGGCTTAATGTAATTATAACTTTATTTTTATCATAAGGAAATCGTCATTCCATGCCCTTAGTTACAGGTCAAATGTATATTTTAAAATGTTGGCAAAGGTAATTGAAAGCCATTAAAGACATTTTTTAATCGAAGATATTGTTGATCTTTTTCCTTTTCATAATTGTACACATGCTTAAGGGTCATAAAGATTTTCTTAAGAATAAAACTTGAGGTAAATAATAGCAGTGATGAAATACCATTAAAAGCAAAGTTGTAGCCTACTCGTAGTACCGGGGCACCGATGGTATTTAACAAAGCGGAGCGTACATTATTCTTTTATAACTGTAATTACTACCATCGCTCAACCAAAGGGCAATAAATATCGCTGTCTACACACAACTTTAGTGTACTAATGAAACACTTTCATAATGAAAACGTCTTTCTCTGTTCAAAATATCTATAAGCTGAAACACTTGTTGGTTCGCATTTGCTTATTTGTTATAAACTCTTGACTATGAAATGAGCTATCTTAGGAGCTTTTGTAATAATAATATTTTAATTGTTAAACAAATATATCACATTTTTTAAGTGTGGTCGTATTAATAATACATTTAGTTTCAAGATTACCTTAATTAGGAACACAACATAAATGTCCTTGTGCCACTTGTACGTGTATATCACGTGGGGGATTATAATGCAGTCGTGACCAAACATCCGCGTTCCGACACCTTTGAGGTAACATTTTTAAAACCATCACCTTCAACCTTTCAGGAGGCGATAAACAATGGGGAAAATTAAATTTGTATTGTATACACATTAAGTTATTCATGTGGGCTTGAAACGATAAGGCTTCAAGATGGTTATGGAAATAGTAAATGTCTGTGTAATAGACTAAATCGTATTGAACTGGTTTTCTAAATGTCATTTGTATTGATTGAATTACAAAAATCACATAAATGTTGACTATCACACATAGAAAGGGACTTGATCGTAGTGCATATAACATTCAAAATATTCTAATGGATAACTTGTCCATCTTGTAAAATGTTTCTTAAATTTGTTTTTTGACTGTTTTTGTACCTTTTTTCGTGGTTGTTACTGCAATAACATATTAAACACAAATATATATTGCCTAACGTTCAAGTAGTTCGTAACAATCTGACCTAACAAAAATTGTGTTTCTTAAACAATATGTGGTAGCGCAAAGGTCTGTTTTGCACGGTACGTTCCGTATTGGATCCGTGTTTCTGAAACAGTGAAAAACAGTATTCTTCTGAGGATTTAAATACACACGTCCCGTGCGTGTCCGTATCCGTTTCAGTGTTGTCAGTGCTAATGCTTCAGTATTCCTTCCGTATTTTTTAAATTAATTTCCAACGATATTTTTTGAATTTTACGGATGTGATTTTTTCTCTGTCTACAATGAAAGAGGACAACTCATTGAATTTGCCAGGAAATATCCGCTGTTATACGATATATTTAATAAAAAATATACTGATATTTCATTTAAAAAAATCTGAAGCAAGATAGGATATAGGCAATAAATTACTATATCAAATATTATTTTTGGAAATGATGAACTATTTATAGAGCTTTGTTGGTTAAAGGTCGTTGAAAACGTATATATTTTTTACAATCATTATTTTTAATTCATTCTTGAAAGCTTAAAAAATAATTTAAACATTATGCTTATAGCCACCAGGATTGCAGATTATGAATAAAGTTATGTAATTAATATAAAATAATTACCTTTTATTTTCTCTCCGTCTTAACAATCCGTATTTATCTCTTCATAACCGGTTTCAGTGAAACTAATATTAAATAATAATGTAGCCCTACAAACATAAAACTATATTTTAAACTATCTCTAACTAGCTAATCTGTCTAAATTATTTCTATTTTAATAAAACTATAAAAGTTTGAACTTCTGTTGATTTACAAATATAGGCAAAATGATACCTAGCACATAACTAACACGGCACTGATGTGAAGGAATTAGGAAAATCGGCTAGCACTGATACTGAACTATCATGGCACTTAAAATGGACTTTAAAACAGCAAATATGTCTTTTAAAAGCTGAGCGAGCTTCCGGAAGAACACAATGTCCTTTGGTAGTAATATATAACACACTTTAGTCTCAAAGAAAAAACATCAACCGAATGGCAGCAATAAAATTATAAATAACTCTTTAAGGATTTATTTTTTGTTTCATATCGGCTATTGCAAAGTATACACCCCTCTTATGTAAGCCAGTTGGCCTCTCTAACCAAAATCAATAATTATATAGAGTTAGGTAAACCATCAACCGAATGTCAGCAATTATAAATAACTCTTTAAGGATTAATTTGTTGTTTTAGATAGGCTATTGAAAAGTATAAACCCATCTTATGTAAGCTAGTTGGCCACTCTAACCAAAATCAATAATTATATACAGGGAGGTAAACCATCAACCGAATGTCAGCAATTATAAATAACTCTTTAAGGATTTATTTATTGTTTTAGATCGGCTATTTCAAAGTATACACCCCTCTTATGTATGCTAGTTGGCCACCCTAACCAAAATCAATAATTATATACAGCGCAGTAAACCATCAATCATTTACATAACTAACTGTTCTCTCCTGGGTAATTTTGGCCTAATGCAATTTGAACTGTATTCAAATTATCTTCATTAACCTATTAGTCTGATTTGCGATCATCTAAAAACCATAATTATATAATTTCCAACAAATGTGTGTATTTATATTACGGTCCATCAGTTTATTGTAATGAATGCGTCAAGATATTTTTAATCATTTCCATTACACTAAATGTTAGACACCGGTAATTCAGATACAATCAATAATTACACTCACCTTAAAAGTAATCATTATTATAAATATTTGTCGTTGATAACTGTTATTACATTTTCATTATTACGCTCTATTATCTTATGAATAAAGATTACTATCAACAATTAAGCTTCAAATAATTTTAAATGATTCATCTTATATAATACAGTATTTTCAAGAACAATTTTATTTGTATTTCATCGTAAAGTGACTTTAAATTTTAATGTCCGAATAATTTGTATACTTACTGCAGTACCTACTAAATAAATATGCTCCATCTATTTATTTATAAAGGGGATCTGCCTACAAAACGAATCATTTCTATTCTGCTCTATCCCATACTGTACAGTTATATTCTACTCTCTGTTAATGATTTTTTTTTAGTTAGACAAAACAGTTTACATAATTATATCTGTGTAAATTATTTGTTAAGTTATTTCAGCTTAATTTTATTAGGACAATATATCAAACAATTTAATATTATTATATTTTACAAAACAATAAGAGTTTTTAAAGTTAAGTCTAATACAATGCCTCTGATGAAGACTATTAAAATATTTAAGATAACATATTTTAGTTCTTTGTCCCAGCCACTGTGCCTTATTTTAAATACAATATTTTGCTTATTACTAATATGTAGGATCTATAACTATAATATAATGATTACTGTAAATATAGAATTTTATTAAACCTTAGTTTTGAATGAGGAAGGAACAATATCTAGGAAAGTACTCTGGGATATTGGAGTAAAGGAAATTGAGATTCTAAGAAAGAATCCAGGATTCAAAGGGTAACTTAATCAAGTTTAGATTTTTTCGAAACCAAACAAAGAGTTGTATGAGAAGTTTGAGAAGATCTTGACAACTTTAAAGATTTGTTTATATGAAAACCCTGATTAAATCGTCACTGTTTAAAATAACTAAATTAAAACTAAACGTTAAATATATAAAAAATATAGTGATATTTTATTAATGAATAATGAATCATTAATTTTAAGACTTTTCGCTTAAAACATGTTAATAAGAGCAATAAACTTACACTATACTACCTTGAGATACCAATATTTTTTACAATTAATTACTACACAAATAAATAAATCTGACTATATTACGTTATTTAGCTTGTTATGTCTATAGTAAAACCTGGACGGCTTATCTCATAATACAATGGATGTTAGATATTGGATTAATATACCGGGTGTCCATAAAGTTCCCTCCCCTTAACTTTGGAACAAGTAGAAATAAATAAATGAGCTTCGGGGTATCTTTGTATGACAAAGTGAGATGAATTTTGGTGTAACAGACCATTTCACTCCTTACCCCAAAATCCGGTTGAGAGATTAATTCAAAAATCTCAAATACAAACCCCAATCAAGTGATACCTTACTTTAAAGAGCTCGATATAAGAAGAAGAATGGCGCAAATTAGAGGTCCTTATCTTAACCCTGTCGAAAATGGTGGTCAGTCAAAATTGAAAACATCTTATTAACACAAATTTTTAATTAAGTACGTTACAATACCTTTCATTGGTAATAAAGCTAAAGGCTTAAATTTAGATTGCATACTAAAAACGGTATTACCAGGCCATTAATATTATCACTGGATTGTTATCAGTAATTGTGCCTTCAACGTAGAAGACTATTACCTGATGTACCTAGAAACTCCAAGTTAATTCGTTCCTTTTAAGCTTATACAAAAATGTGTAAATATTTGCTTGGTACCAGAATTTGAATGGCCCTCTGATTTTATTAAATAAAATGCAAAGAACCGTTATTTCTTTCCACTGGAACATAGTGTTTGTAACGTAATTAAAATTGTGTTAACATATTATATTTGACGTTTGACTGTCCGCCATTTTCGATAGTGTTAAGATATATACCTCTAATTTGCGTCATTCTTCTTCATTTATCAAGCCCTTTAAAATGAGGAATCACTTGAAGGGGGTTTGTATTTAAGATTTTTGAATAACCCTCTCAACCCCCATTTTGGGATAAGGGGTGAAAAGGTCGATTACACAAAAATGCATCTCCATGTGTCATATATAGTAACCCTGAAGCTCATTTATTTATTTCGACTTGTTCCAAAGTTAAGGGCGAGGGAGGGGTCTTTATAGACACCCGGTATGTAATGTTTGTTTAGTTTTTAAGTTTATTTGTCTTCACATAAAACGAACGAAACCGAACCAGAAAACGACTGGTCTTTGATAGACGATAAAGAAAAATGGAAACAGATCCTTACCTTGCAGGCAAAATAAAAGTCCCTTGGGTAGAAAAACTTTATGAGGATCTAAAAAACTACAGGTTTAAAATAATACTGCCATAGAAATGAATTGATGTAATGGCAGTCCACAGCTAGCAATAAAATAAATCGAGGAGGAATAGTAAACATTAAATTTACGATAGTATACAACTGATTTTTAATTTGAACAGGTGTGTCTCCTTAACAAACATAATGTTCTATTCAAATTTATATTAAAGATAAGGTAACAACACAACCAACATTTACTAAAAAGATTAAAGTTACATTCAAAATGGAAGATTCGAGGTGTTCTTAAACAGTTTTTATTCGCCACAAATAAAATAGCCGTTGAAATCTTGTTTCATAATATTACTCTCCTTCGCATCCTAAATACTCTAAGATAGTATGCCTTTGGCAAATTATCACTGCACCTGGCAGTTTGATTTATCTTACAAATTTGTTTCTTATAAACATTCCTTGTTTACATTATTGTATAGTTTCTTTATTTCAAATTAATATTTGAAATTTAATCAAACTGGTTTGATTGATTTAATAATCTACGTTTACAAACAACAAAGATGTGCTTGACATTTGAAGTACACTTCATTACGGTAGCTATTCCACGGAAATTTCGTTGTTGTAAATACGGAAAGCTAAAACAAACACACAATTAGGACCATTCTGTACAGGATATGAAAAGTTATAATAGATACTTGGATTAAACAATGCCGGAACATAAAGGCTGAACTGAAAACAAATACGTAAAACCATAATTAATAATAACAATAGCCTATATAAACTGGTGGTTATTATTGAAATACAATATGTATGAACAAGCAGGGTATTAATTGCTACTGTAACTTAAGGATGTGTACATATCCTTACTGACATATAATGCCTAAGTAGATAATTATCATTATTTCTATGAATCCAATAGTAGTAATTACTTTCAAAAAACACTTATATGAACTTAACTAGTAGACAGCGTGCTTGACAAAATTTGACTGTCTGAGCTGTCACAATAATTATTGTTTGCAGTGAACTAAACACTGACCTAAACCGAATGTTCACTCTACGCTTGATTTATCGCGTAAAATTCTAGACTTCCTAACAAACAAAAGAAAATTTAACTCTTATAATATGTTCATTTGTTTGTAAGACATTAAGGATATTCTGAAAACTGACAGTTATACAGTGTGGTAACCCTCAAACATTCCAATAATGAAAACACCAAAATATTTACTATAAATTTTTCACAGTCAAAGTTTGGTAATATATACAAATTATATTTAAGATACTATCGCGAGGTATAGTTTGAAAGAGTTTTATTTAAGAAAATTGACCCTCTTCACATTGAGTAACATAAACTTTGTAATAACATAATTTGAACGCTGTTTTTCAACTTAAAAAGTTATGAAACCTTTTTAATTGTTCTTAATGTGCTTGTGTCTTATACCTAATAATAATTGATAGAAATCGAAGGAAAATATTTTTAATAGAATGTTTAATTAAGTAAACATTTACTTTGTTAATGAATTTTTGGGAAATTTCAAATAATATTTTCTATATTTTAATTTCACATGTAAAATATATAAACCCTCTTCCCTGATTATTTATTTATAAATAAAACCAGAAACATGAGATTACGAATGCCTGTTTTAACGATCTCGTAGCCCTACTAGCCAATCTAGAAAAGTCGTCTCATGCAATCACTCTAGCACTGAGCCTTGTATGGTGCTCAGAGTAGGGGATCGGTAAGTGAGAGATTAGCAGACGCTGAGATTTACGTTTTCAGTACAGCATCGTCCGTCCCCTGCGCTCATCCCAGCACTCCACAAGTTAGTTCACTAGGGCCAATTTTAATAAAATAACACTATATAAAAAATAGAAATTGTGACATGTAGAGTTCAAGATATTCTTGATATGATGCTAAAAGACAAATTCCAACTCTTATTTGTGAAAACACCGCAGCTTTAAATTAGCGACCGAAAATGTTTTGTATTGAAAAAAACTGATTTTATTCGTGTGATGTAGATATGGTTAATTTTATAATTCGGTAAATTGAGTATAAATAGTTATGCGTTTTCGTTATCAATATAATGTTGGCAAAGCTCGAAAGCACCGATGAACACTTGCCACACGAGTCAACCTCACTTTTCCCCGATTTGTTTTCTTAAAGTTAAACTGAACAAAGCATGAACGAACATTCTACATTAATATTCGTGGTATTATAAATTAATAATTAATATCACTATAACCTGTATCCTCATTAGTATATAAGGTAACGAAACAAATCATTTGAATTAATTTCTTTCTTACATATCGTGTCAGATGCTAACATTACATAATTAATGTAAGACTAAAAATAATATGTGTACAGACTAAGAGATCATACTACTTAGGCCTAAATGTTTGCCGAAGTTATAAATATAACTTTCAAGTATAATATAAGTGTTTTTTGTTTTTTTGTTTTTTTTTTTTGCTAAATTGTTGAAGCTAATCAGCTGTTATACACATTTAGCAGTTGAAGTCACCACCGGATATCAATAAGTTTTCAGGTTGCGGTCTAGTTTGGCCCTGTGGAAACAAGCAAGTCCAATATATCAGGAAAGGTTTTTTTAACGATAAGTGAAATGCGCTAAGCACGAAGTTTGTGGTTCTCCTAGACTATGTCTGTCTGATAAATAACCCAGAATATTCCCACTACAACCCACCTCTATTTCTTGAGCCTAAGGTGTTCTTTTTGGACTGGCTAAGGAGTCAGGAAGCATGACTTCTTGGCAAGCCACAACTCTTCGTTTGTTCATCATATTTCTTTAGAGAATATCTGCTGCTATGCTTTATTCGTTAGCTGTTTCTCTTTAAACTTCTTTAACGCTACTACAAAATCCTTGAGCAATTTTAACGTTTCTTCACTTGCCAACATAATGGGGATCATATTTGTTGGATTTCAGATTTCTATTAATTTCTCTATTACTTCCCTGGTTTTTTTCCATTTCTTATATTCAAAGAGTGTGATGGACGTCGTCTAACCCTGCTCCACAGATAATGCTAATATTTTACCAGAAAGAAGGACAGTTTTTCATGAGAAATAAATCATCAGTTATGTAATATTCTCATACATCAGTAAAATAATTCATTTTATAGTTTCATCTAGTAGTTCAAGAATGAAAAATAAAATATATTGTTAATTGAATTAATTTTCTTTCTTACAAAAGTTATATTTGCTCAAGATGACACTGTTAAATGTATGGCGTTTGCGACAGTTAGTTTTGGCCAGCAATACAAATTTATTCACAGAAAAGTGGAATTCAGTGATACCGGTGTTTCGGAAATTGAAAGAAAACCCGCTGAAGATTGATATGGGTTTTAATTTCATTCCCTTTGAGCCTGATAAAATGTTTAAATCACAAGAAGAAAATGATTTCAAGAGCTTTATGATAGGTGTGAATTAATTAATATGTAAGAAACTGAAAAGTAATTTAGTTTATTGTACATGTTTTAACCTAGCTTATAATCTAATACAAATGTACATGAACAATTAACCAACAAAGTTGTTTTTATCTTAGAATTCAAAAGTGTTTACCCTTTAATGTTTGTCTACTACAGCCAATCAAAAACCTCAGCAACAGTTACTGTTTCCGTGCACAATAACCTAATAAGTGATTTGCGTTTTTAAATGTTTTACAGGTAAAAACATTGTTTTTGTTCAAAAACAAAATAGATAAATCAAAAACAAACTATAATTAATTAAGTGTATTTAATTTCGATATTGATAAACTGTCGTTTATTTTTGCTGAGTTTTATAATTACATATCTATAACTCAGATCAACGGTATATGGAGTATTAGTTATGCCAGCTCCAATATTTGTGAGCCACGGAGTTACTCCGTGGTTGGAGCCGTTCGTTGAAGAACCAATTGCTGGAGTGTGTTTCTTCTACGTAAAAAGCCAACCTATGCAAGGAAACGATTTGAGGTTCGTCTATTCAGTCTTACGTGCAATTTGAATTTGATTGTGTCATACGTTCAGTTCTGTCAGTATATCATATATATATATATTTTAATGTATTATTTTGTTGATTTTTAATTTATAAAGAGCAGTATTTATTTTATCAATGTTAGGTTCCTTACTCCTTTACTAGGTGTTGAACAGACCGACATTATTTACAATAGGCCAACAAATTTATAAAAATGTCTAAAGAATATTATTAATTAGTGTTTTAATAATAATGTTTTAAACGTACATATTATTGTTATGTTAAAGTAACACTAAAAGCCATTAAAGCATAAACTACATACACGTAGCTATACAAATATTTATTTCAGTTCATACTCTATTATAATATGTTAGGCTATATTACTGAATTCTAAAGGAGATAAAAATATCTAAATTTTAAATATGAATTAATAACGTGAACATAATTTTAATCGGGCATTAACTGCAAATGTTATGTGCCTTTCAATGTTGTTGTTCCTTTTGTAGAGACCAGTAACACCACAGCAGTCATAAAATTCAAAATCGGATTCCTGCGCATATACAACCTCGCAACCAGAGTGCCTTATATTATTTACATACCTTTATAATTTCTTAAAACTCTTAATCAAATCAGTGTTATGTTTAGTTTTAAAATGTTTGAGGAAAAGTTCAGTTTAAAACACTTTTTTCTATATTCTGAGTTTCTTTTTGTTGAAATATTATAGCTGATTATTGAAATTAGCTTTTATGAGTTTGAATCAGTGCTTATTAAAATATTATTGTTTTTTTTTCTGAATAAAGAAACATGTGATATCAAAATTATTTTTTTCTGCTAAATCGACATTTAACAGACAAAGTTAAAAATTGTTAACACTTCTGAATGACTCTAAAACCGTGTTTACACTTGTAGCTGGAGAGCTATATAGTTGAGCTATATAGACGAGCTATAAATTCCTTAAAATGACATTCAAGTTCCGGATTCACAGCTAGGCTATATAGCAGACACGGATACTAGAATTCTAGTATCCGTGATAGCAGATTTCCACGGCTAGATAGCAGAAAACGAGCTATCTGTTGGTTGTCGGTTAAGATCAAAGAAAAAATCTAGCCCAGCTCTGTCTGAAGTGCAATTTATTTGTAGCAGAGCTATATATAGTCCCCCCCCCACCTTAACCTCTGCCATCACGACCACGAGTGTTGTTTTCAGTGCTTACCAAACCTTTTTTTTTTGTGTGCACCTCGTCAATAGTTTTTTGTAGCGACTTTGTGTGCAGAATGGGAAGTGAATTTGAATGAAGTAAGGAAAATATTAACCAACTCATAGAGCTCTTCAGAGAACACCCTGTGTTGTGGGATGCCTCAAATCCCGAATTTAAAATGAGAAACCGAAAGCAAGACGCTTGGTCTGACATTGGAATGGCATTGAAAATTAATAGAGACGAGCTAGAGAAGAAAATTCGCTGGCTCATTGGCCAATATCAGCGCAATTCAGGAAAAAGGAAAGTGATTCTGGAGGAGAAAATGAACCAAAATGACCATATTGATGGTTTCACCCAAAATCTGCATTTTCTTCTTTTTGTAGCTAGTATAACTGCTGCAGCAGCAGCAATAAGTACTTTCTTACTCGGCATCTTGAAGTTAACTAAATTGACAACTTCAGTACAGCTATTTGTAGTTGCTAGAAAAACGTTTATTTTATAACATAATGGAGCTATGTAACCGAGCGATTTAGTAGTCGGCTATAGTATATAGCTCGGCTATATAGCTCTCCAGCTACAAGTGTAAACGCGGCTTTACAAGAATATAATGGCACCCTTTTACGTTATGGAATCAGGAGTAGCTTGTGTCTTATATATCATGAGTTTATTGTGTATTGGTAACTCAGATTTACGACCAAACAGTCAATACATATTTCAATATTTAATTCGTCTTTTTTCTTCAAATTATAAATTTTTAAGATGGACACAGGAGAGAATTTTGTAAGGTTAGGATTTTCAACCATGGTTAAATATATACAACTAATGTTTAATATACATTCTTGAATTAAGTTTACGGTGCAGAATAATGTATCACTTGAAATGAAGAACATTTTAAGACGTTTTTATTTTTAATGCAAATTTATTTTCAGCCAAAATTTAAAAAATATATTAATTGCTTTAGTTTAAATAATAAAGAAAATTTACTAGTTTTTATTTACATTATGGCATAAAGGATTTTATGGTTTTGCTTATTTTAAAATAAATTTATTCCTCCCATCATAAAACTGACAAGAGAAATTGAATTTTGTAAACAAATATATAATGGATGGTTTGAAAATGTGTAGTCAGCACGGACAATTTTACAAATGCTTCACATAAATCTTAGTGCAACCAAAATCCACAACGTATAAGCTATTGCTAAACGGATTCTCACCTCGGTTGCATTGGCACTCCCACAACATCCTGGCGCCGCGACTTCCTCCAGACTTTGCATCCCCTCACATATTCAAGTTTCCTTCCTTAGTTTTTATCCCTATATGTTGTATATATAAACATTAGGATAGGTGCTATGTTGGAAAAACATATTTTTACCAAATTGTAAGTAACTAGATATTAAAAAGAAACACTATTTCATTTTATCTTATAGCACTCTGGTTTAGTTTAAAGTGCAGTTTTTCATCACTGTCTTTTTTTTCTAATAATGTTAAAATCTTAATTTCTATAAATATAAATCCAATACTGTATTATCGTTTAGAATGAACAGATTCACTAATAATACTGTAATACCACACAAGGACTCCTTGATAATACTCGCAAAACTGTTGTATGGTGTATTGATTTTATGTTTGGAAAAAATACTGTATTTCATTTACATTGAAACATTTAGTTGTGTATAACCTTAAAGAGGATGGCAGTTATTTTAGATAATATAAAAGTTTGAAATTTTGTTGAAGTGTATTAGCACTAACAAGTTATTTTATAAAATATCTGAATAAATAACAATAATTTTAAAACAAATAAGTTCTTTAAAGGTAGAAATTGATTCAAAGAAGAGCGTCGCAAAAATAGTAAATATGATTTATCCTAGTAAATATAAAATGTATATCTGAATATGCAATATTTTTTAAACAAACATGAATATACAGTATTTATGTATTCTTACTTTTTTACAATATATAATGTATGTGTAAACTAATATCATTTTCCTTTTTTATAGTTACTATACCCATTATACAATTAGTGGTCAGTAGTAAATCAAATGTATATCCTTAGGGTATACCTTAGTTATATCAACTGTATGTATGGTACAATTTCTGTAATAGCGAACAAAAATAACTGTTCTAATAACTGTGCACCACAATATAAACTGCCCATTCCATCTGCAATGTCTAATGCAGTAAACAAATTTCAACAAAAAACTATTGTTAGTAAATTACTTTCTTAAAATGGGAAATTCTATCTAATATCTAATTAAAGAATAAATCATAAAATACATATCTGACAATTAATTCACAACTTGTCTACTGAAGCAAATAAAATTCAATAGATTGTAATCGTAGATAGACATCATTGATTCGTGCACAAAAACTGCTCGCAGATCATAACCTTTATTTTGTGTTTATTTATAAGCTTATTTTCTAAAATATCAGGTTTGGGTCACTATTTTCATAAAATCTATTGTTGCGTTATTTAATTAGGTTCGAACCCATTTTTTTTTTACATTTAGCCTATTTGTGTGCAAAAAACGACAAATGAATGAACAATGATATGTTTTTTACTCGTCCCTGCTATACTAAATCCTTTTGCACATTTTTAATATATTCCCACTTACTGTTTGGTAATTAAAATTTCGGTATTTTGTAATAATTGTAGCTTATGTGACATTCTTTCAAATATAATATTATAATGGTTGAATGTAAACTATTAATTATTATTGTTAACGATTTAACTACATATTTCTCAGTTACAAAGATTAAAGTTTAATGCAAGCAAGGAATAAACTTTGTTTAAATCTTACTTTATTTGAAAATACAAAATGTATCTACTGTGCTAGATTTAACAAACAATAATTAAAACATTTCACATGATTAGTTCCGTCTTTGTAGTTTAATGTATTTATTTGTTATAGAAACTTTTTTGTTTCAAATAATAAGTAGAATTCAAATATTTATAACTAGGATACGGTGCTGGTTACACTTTGTATACTAAGGTCGGGACGAATAAATACTTAGAACATATAAATAAACAAAATATAAAACGGAAAAGTAAACTTACATTTCACTAAAACATTTTATTTATATTAAACCAACTGAAGAAGTGTGAATTTGGAACCAATTGTTCCTTATCGTGAGTCTTTAAAATTTTATATTAATAACAGCACAATAACTCATAAAATATGCAACAATATACTGAACTAATCAAATAAACAATGAAACAATCACGGAGGGAATGAATTATACATTAACGCTGTGGACTAGAGACTCATGACGCAGGATAAGGAATCAAATTTATTTTTCTAACTTGTACAAAAAAAAAATTGGATTTGCTCAATTTTTCTGTAAAGTAAAAATGTTCAACGATTTTCCCGATTCGACAACAACAAAAAAGTAACTACTTCAATTTTTCTTTTAATATTAGCAGCATTATTTTCGGAAATAGAGAGTTAGCAGTTGTTTGAGCAACAGTTTCCAAAATACCTTGAACACTGCACATCACAAAATGATTTAAAAAATAGTTTTCATATCCATAAATAAAGCACTTTCAAACGATACGTTACTCGTAGTTATTGTACTATGTATACATTTTGGTGAGAACCAAACGCTGGTCCTCCCAAATTTACAGTAAAATATTTTAGAGAACTGATTATTGAAATGAATCCTGGTTCTCATAATTTATAAATATATCAAATTGCAAAGATTTACCTTTATGACTTCTAGAGAAAATCGTATGTGGTAGAAATATTTTTAAACATTTGTTTTTCTTTTTAAGTTACGGAGCCCTCAATAAGGACAACAACATTTCCCAAAAACTGTAGTTTCTAAACTTGAACCGGAGAAAAATTACTGTGAGAAAATTTGAGTCCACGTGTTTCATTAAAAATAAACCATATTGTTTTACTTTTAACAAGACTATTTACATCCTCCACAGTTTTTTCTTGTAATTTTAGTACGATATACTAAGTCAACACATGATACTACACAAAAACTAAATAGTGACATTATTTGAACTGCCTTTATTATTTGCTTGACGTCTCTCCTTATTTTTTTATTAACCTAATCAAATTTTTTAACTGGTAAAATGTCTTGATTGAATTGCTGTGTTAAATTATTTTGCAGTTTTTCCTATTGCTAGAGGAGTGTTTCAAATGTTATCTTTTAACAAATAAAAGATCAACTCAAGTTGTTAATAAAATACTGGAAACCTATTACTGACTGTCATTAAGTACGAGCCACTTGATAACATGATTAGAATGAAGTCCATCGAAAGAGCATTATACCAAATCGTTTCTTTGTAGAAATATATTTCTTGTACAAAATAAGAACTAATAATTACAGATAATCAGTTACTCTGTAACAATCAAGCATGACCTTTAGCTTTAGAAATTAAACCAAGCGGAAATAGACAAGGAGGAAGTTCCATTGCCCTCTATGACATTATAAGGGACGTATATATGGCCTTAGCAATGTAAGGGTAGGCCGCAACTTGAAGGGATTTGAAAGACTAAAGGGTACGTGCATGAATCTATGCTCTGTGACTCACAGATTCTAATTCATGGAACCAGTCTCCATCACTCCCTTTCCCCTTTGATTCGCATGAATGGAAACATAAACATCTGCTCCCCTTTTCTTTAAGTACTTATTTTCCACCTTCAAGGATTTTGTTTTGAGGGTTTTGTAAGGTTTAAGTTAATTCTGCTATAACGTTTACCAAATAATTTAAAATATAATATAAATTTTTTCTACTAAACTTGACTACTGCCGTAATTTATTTATCTAACTATATTAGTATTAAAAACAAGGCGACTTTGTGTATTTGTTTGTGTTTTCATTAGTAATAATCTCAGAAATTGCGGAACTATTTGAATACAACTTTTTCTGTTGATCAATTTAGCCTTTTGTAAGTAATGTAAAACCATTCTAGTTAAACAAAATGTAATTTGAATAGTAAGCAAATTAAAATATACATACCTTACAGGGTGGAATTATTTGTAGCGTAGTTACTTTGACACCGAATATACCATTCCACCCGAATATATATACTGTACCAATAAGTTCAAATCTTACTGGATCCACCAGTTTAAGAAAATAACAACATTGTCCAAGGCTACCATTGTATTGCAGATTTTAGACTTAACTTAAAACATTCAACTCATACAAACTAATGATGACGTTTAGTTTCTTAGTTTAAATCTAAAAAATTAATCAATTAAATTTAATAAATTTAACTTTACAAATGTAGGCAAATTATAAAATGTTAAAGAGGTTATTAGTTGTATTGATAGGATGGGTCAAGTACCTGTGACCAAAATAATAAATGAAATACTCCCATTTGGGGTACCTTTACCACATAAACATTTCCCAAATAAAGTAAATAATTTTTAATCGTTAGAAATGATTACATTAAATTATAGGCAGGTGTTTATTGAGTGTTGATGTAAATGTTTATGTTTCTATATAAAATAAAACTTTCTTCTTAAAATATAAGCGTTAAACTATACCGCACGTGGGTTTTAGTTCTCCGATTGTGAATTTTATTGTAGTATGGTTATGAAATAAAAAGTAACGACCATAAATAAAATCATAAGTAATTAGATGCACAAATAAATGTTAAAAACTACTACTAGCTTATCAAATATAAGGGATGTCTGAAATGCATATTCACTAGTGGGTTATGTATGACTTCATCCGTGTTAAACATAAGGAACCTTTTAAATTAATTCCAACAAATCTTAAATTTTTAAAACAAAATTATTATGTTCAAACTAAAATATACAACAAATTAAGCTACCACCTGATATAAACCAGGTATTTCTTCAAACTTTCTTCTTCGTATAAATACAATGAATTTTATTTAGTGGTTCAATTTCTATTTCGTTATAATTTTGTATACACATTGTTACATATATTTAGGGTTTACAATTTGTAAGGCAGATCCAACAGATCCCATACGAACAGCCCATATCATTCCCACACCAATAGCATATACTATTCCCATGCCAATAGCTTATACCAATCCCATAACAACTGTCCATAACACCCCCATACCAACAGCCCGTACCACCCCGTATCAATATATACCCATGAAATAAAATTGATATTTCATAAAATTGGTATATATTAATGACAATACCTTCTGTCATTTAAAACAAACAGCACTAAAATCGGCCCTGTAGAACTTCAGAAATAATTATCAATAGGGTCACCAAACGTTTAAGGGTGTACTGAATTATTATATAAGTAAGATAACTTTACTAAAAAATAAATGCATTTAATAACCTTATAAACTCAATAAGAAGTAAGATAACTGAACTACAAATATGAATTAATTGAACTTCTGGTAACTATTGGTGCATATATTACAATCATTACTATATATTTCAATTTTGCTTAAAATATGGTAAGAAAATTGGAAAGATGAAAACGGTCGAGAATACGTTATAAACATAATAAATTAATTCGTAGAGAATTAATTGGTTGCTAAAACTTGTTCAGCATATTAATATAATGTATCTCTAAAGGTTTAGCCAGCCCTCCATTCAATGTTCCAAAGTTGTTAAAACATTTTATAAAACCACTCTGTCATTTTTTTAGAACTGCATTCACGCAGCTTGTTTCTTAAAAAGACATTTGAAATTTTTCAATCACTGATCAGCCTCATTGTAAATTTAAAAACATATTGATAAAATTCCTTGTAACCCATATGATAATTGATCACATCCCTTGTAGCCCTTATGATAGTGCTAAACTAATTTTATTAATAACAGATTCATAAAAATGTAATAAATTGTTGACACTCTATACAGCACCGTGTGACGGCTTTTACTCTTTGGAGAGTAACCCTATGTTATTCCAATACATCTCCTAATATGACCAAGTACTGACAATGCACCGAGCCAGAATCGGCCAGTCAAATTTAGTTTACTTTATGACATTACTAGAGCAAATTTTTAAAACTTTTCTTAGTTTTGATTAGCAACTATCTTCAGATTTTGAAACAATTTAATAAATTAAACTTAAACAATGTTAAATAACTATGTTGTTTATGAATAAGGTTATCGAAGAAATTTGGAAGTTTCTTTGGTTTATTTTCTAAAAAGATGCAGATATAGAAATTTATATTACAAAGATAAAATCTGACAAAACGTTCTACTGTTCTCTGTTTACTGTTGCAAACATTGGTAAACATTTTAGCTCATTTGGTCGCGTCAAAATTTCAAAGTTAATATGTAAAAATAATCAGTCAGGCGAGTGTTAGCCGTAACAAGGCACTTCTTGAACTGTAGTTCTGCAATAATTAGTCGATACACGATGCTGTTTAGTGCACCCGCGATCTTAATTCTTTTTTGAGTAGTTGGCTAATTAACAAACTTGCATACTTTTTCAGGGCAAAAACTATACATTACAATCAAATCAAGTTTAATTACATTTTGTTTAGTTATGAAGACTAATCTATTTCACAGTAATACCAACTGCAAAACGCTTTCGTTCTTAGAATGTGCGTAATAACCCTTTAATAAATTCTACTTAACCAATGTTTACAAAGAGTAATATGAGAGCTGAATACATCAAGAATCCGTGTAGCTTGAATTATTATTTATGTTATGCACTGGCAAATCTAAAATTAAAACTTCTCTTACAGTTTAGTAAACCATCCTCTGCAACATTCTACAACCCCATACCCCTCCGCAACAACAGCGAAATTAAGTCAAAAGGGCGAGGAGGGTGTTGAATGCTAAATAACCGCAGTTGTTTAGGTTGCTAGAATTTTAAATATTTCTTGTATTCCTCGTTAGCAGTATGCACAATTACGTTTTACGATGTGCACTCTGAAATTGCTTTAAGAAATATTACTTTTCATTTTGAGTTGAATTGTTAAAGTCACTAAATTAAATTGCATTTACGTGATCAAATTGTAAATGTATTGTGTCCAAATACTTCAGAATGTTAGAATTTTCTAATTGCTAAAACCCCGAAAGATATTAAGGTTTCTTTGTAAATATATGTTACGATATTTACTAGTCTGTGGTGGTTGGTAACAGTAATTAATTGTTTACTATAAAACATTGAGAGAGCAGTTTATCCCTCTGTAATCCGAACGTAGTAAAGTATATAAGTTCGAGTCAACGTAACTACTGTGTTACAACTGATAGGCAAAGTGGGGAGCGCTCTAACTACAGCCTACGCTGCTCTTCTAAATCGTCCCCTAAAAAACTTGAAATCGATATTGCCATAAATTAGAAGTTATAATAATACGTAGCACTGAACTATCTTCAGTCAATTAATAGTTTATAATCTTAGATTTTGTATCTCTGCTTCAACAATTAATCTTTCTAACTGATTTTTTTTAAATAATAAAACTATATTAATTCTCTTTAATTTTATTTTTGAACAGCAGCAACCACTTTTCATATTTCTTATTACTTTACCTGCTTAGATTAATTTGGTTTAGTTTAAGATCCCAATTATTACCGGTTACCGGGGCCATTAGGATCATCGTCCAAACCATCTACCTAAGTCCTTGTTTGACGAATCTTCGTTCTTACCACTTGCTCTTAAGGATCTCATCCTTTCGCAAAACAATGAAAACATACTCTTCATACTAACGAATTACTAATGACGTTTTTCAACTTAAGAAGTTGTAAAGACTCTTAAATTTCCTTTAAGAACTATGTGCTTTTGTCTTATACCTCATCACTGAAAGCAGTCGATGTCAACTCTATTTAATAACAAGTTTAATTAAGTAAATGTATAATTTTAATCGCTTTTTGGGTGTTTTCAAACCATAATTTATATGTTTTACGGAGAGTTAGTTATACACTGAGGAGAGTTAATGTTTGGAGAAAATTTGTTCTGTACTACTTTTTAAGAATAAAAAATCACTTGCATACATGAAATAAAATTGAAGATATCAACACTTTGTCATTTCATCTACAAAGTGTTTGTTAGTGTTAAATCACGATCGATTCTACTATTTCTTAGTAATAATTGATGATCAGAGTTTGGCTTTTCCAACTGACTAATCTTAAATTGTATGAAAAATGCGGTTCTTCATGGAAAGGAACGGCTAGATAGACAAAAACTAATCAAACTGTGATATATAAATTACTCATGCACTGTTATTTAGTGGGGGTGGTGAGGGGGTTGTAAGGAAAAACAATAAAGTTAAAATACATTAATTGGATTGACGAAGTAACATACAAAATTGGATTAAAGTTGTTTTATAAAATAATATTAAAATATATTAATTTTAAAGATATAACTTAAATCATTTAAATCATTAAATGTTTTTCATTTAACATTTTGTTGTTGTTTAACATGATTTGTTTGCAAGTAATTACTACTCATATCTAACAACCCTCTTTATGATAAGATTTAGTTTAGGACTAAAACTATTGTTACTAGTTTTACTATTCTCACTTTATATAAGCGGTAAATATTTCTCCTATTACATTGTTTATTGAATTTTAAATTATGTATCCAGAATGATTTGTGTTTAAATGACCGTTTGGCAACATTTTGAATTTTATATAAAAAAACTATACATTTTTCAAAATAAACAAACATTTTTTCCTGAGGGGGAATGCATTAGGCACTATCAGGAGACAAGTTTCCCGGCATGTGAAACTCCTGGTTCGTCCGGTTTACCCACTAACCCTCTTTTATCTCAAGGTGTTGGTGTCACATGCGGAACTAAGTTTCAACTATAAACATCGCATGCGACAGTCCTGCTTTTCATTGCCATTGTTCGCTTTCATAAATTCCTTGTTATTTCATCCTTATCTATCAGTTGTTATTATGGTGTGTGAGGTCTCATTTTGTCTTCATTAGTCTATTTATGATGTTCTCTCTAGTCCTCCATGTCCCCTCTGAGGTATAATATACCCTATCATACCTATCATCTGGCGTAGTTTCCTCTAATAATTTGTCACATTTTCCGATAGTCTTCCTATGCTTTCCATTCTTAGCTTCA